>VXAY01001664.1:91948-121621 GCA_013399855.1 Oxyruncus cristatus
CGGCCGCTCCCCACCTTCGACGTGCCTTACTTCAAGTACATCGACGAGGAGGACGAGGAGGACGAGTGGAGCAGCCGCTCGCAGTCCTCTACTGAGGATGACTCCGGGGACTCTCTGCTTTCTGACAGATACGTGGTGGTGTCGGGGACGCCGGAGAAGATTTTGGAGCATCTCCTCAGCGACCTGCACTTGGAAGCCGCCCAGGACAAAGAGACGGGTAAGGAGCGAGCCTGGTGGGGAGGCGGAGGCGGCCGGGGAGCATGTGTCCCCGGCCCCGGGCGGGAATGGGGGAGAGGTACCGGTGCCGGCAGAACGGGGCGGGCCGAGGGTCGCTGCCGGGCACGGCCGGCCGCAAGCCGCTGCCAGCCTGATGTGCAGCCCGGCGCGATGCGAGGAACCCGTGAGCACGGCGCGGCAGCCGGGAGGTGGCGGAGCGAGGCGCCGGCCCCGGGCAGGAGCGCCGGCGGTACCGGAGCCGCTCGGCAGACGCGGGCGCAGCAGCAACTCGGGCCGGTCTCAGGTCGGCTTTGGCTGCCGCCTGGGTAGCGCAGGCTGCGGCGGGCTTTGTACAGCACTCGTGTCTTTGCGGGCAGAGCTGCCATCCCTCGTAGCCTGCAGCTATTGATCAGGATACTTGCAGTGCACCTCACCTGACAAGCTACTCGTATTGGCGCCACCCCAGTACTTTGACACAACTGTTTCATAAAAACGGCTTATAGCCCAGGGCACAGCCCGATGCTCTACTTGCGTGTCTTCAATCAGATACTGTAGTTTATTGCAGCCTCGAGCAATTATTATATGGATCGGGCTACTTGACATGCAGTTTAATTTTCAGCTGGATTTCTTGGCGATATGCACAGTCTGCTGTCACCGAGAGCTCATGGAGTTTATCAGAAGTGCCTGTAACCTGCAATTCATAGATAGTTTTAATGAAAGCAGCCAGGCTGGTGAGACTTTTGGAGGTCCCAAATACCGAAGAGGAGGGCAGATGGCTGTCTGTGGAGCTGTGCATTTGGTCGTCCCCAATAGGGTTAAAATGCATACTCCTGCTGCCTGTATACATCTTTCTCTACAAATGAGATTACTGAGAATAAACACACTTTAATCCTTTTAAGTGTCTGAAATTATAAATAACATCTGCGATTCCCAGAGGAACGTCTCAGAACAAGTCATTAGTTTAATGTGGGACAATAGGCATATTCCTAGTGCTGATGTGTCAGTGCCCTGAAGAAACGTGTAGAGTGTCTGCCGGTGATATTATTACGGTGTTCCTCGTGCTGCTTTTGTCTGCCTAGACATTAATATTTAGTGCTGAGAGAGGCTGTGGTTGTTTTCCTTTCACAGATGCACACAGACTAGTTCTGGGTATAATTTAGTTGAACCAGCTCATAGGCAGTGTAGTGATGATCCTTCATTGGCCTTTTAAGGTCAAATATTGAATCCAGAATAAGTTTACCCATTAATGTTTATCACACACAGATTGGGGGGCATCAGCTGCCAGTCCTTATAGTCTGTTTCATCTTATTTTATAAACTCCCAATCTTGCTGAAAAACAGTGAGAATTTCACTAGTGATATGCATTATATTTTGGTGTTTGTACATGCAAAGCACTCCTGACATAAAGCATTAGGTGCTGTATACATCCTCCCGTTTGCTGCATACTCTTTTTTTCTCTTTGGTCTCTCTCCCTCCCATCACCTAAAGGCTGTTCGAAAGCCTGGTCTTATCGTTAGTGAGAGGGGCTGGTAAACTGTTCTCAAAACAAATGCTAGACCACTACTTGCCTGGTTGTCAGCAGATGGTAAAGTATTTAAAGGTTGATTAGCTTCCACTCACCTCTTCTGCCTTATCCTAACTCCTTTTAGAAAGAAACAATTAGGCTCTGCCCTGTAGCCAGGGTTAACTGGATCTCAGGGACAGAAAAAAGTAGCTGTGCCTTCATTTTTTTTGCCATCACAGAGATGTGTGCTAAACCTTGCCCGATGGCTCTTCACCCCCTCAAGGTTAGCTTCTCATGCTATTTTCTTCTGATTTTATTAATCTGGTAATATAGAACTTCATCAGAATAAAAGACTTTGGGAGTTATGTTTCCCAGTGGTTTATGAGGAGGATGCTCCTGTAATGGTTTTTATCAGTTTGTTTTGCAGACTCAGTGACATTTGGCATGAGGAAGTATGGGATGTTGACTGTACATATGTACATCTTTGTGTGTGCACCTGAAGGCATCCTTCTGCCATTTTTGTATGCTTGGATTTACTGGTTTTTATATTTTTTTGTAGTTCCAATCTGGCCCATATCATATCCAGTTGCAGAGTCCCACAGGCTTGTATTTTAGCAGACATAGCTTTGTGGAACAGAAAAGGACGATGTTGTACCCAGCTGCTGCTCCTGCTGGCTGTTTGCCAGTTGCAGGATGACTTCCGTGGCCTCTTGCTTTCCCTGCAGCCCCCAATGCAGTTTGTTTATTTGTGTCTGTAAAGAACATGAGAAAAGGCTGTTCTTACATATGCTGACGCACAAGGGGCTGTTGTTCTGTTTGACCCTTTGCACTGTTTCCCAAGGAGGGATGCTCTGCATGTTTTCATTCCCACCTTTTGTATACCAAATCCTAACTGCAGCCCTCTATGGTTGTTAACAAAAAACTCCGCTATCCTGGGGCTAGCATGATCATGGAGCACCACTTCCTATAAACACTGACATGGCTGAATGATGCACGATGGATTGCTTCCAGCTATCCTCCTCCCTTTTCTAGCCCAAGTCAGCAGATACAGCTTGTACTTGGAAGAGTAAAGGAAGTTTTGGGGCTGGTCTGGAATAAATTTGACTAAGGATGAACCCAGGCCTTAAGACTTCCTACAACTGCTGCTAAACCTGTAGCAAGATACCTTAAGCACTCAGCTTGATAAACTCTGCTATAACAAACAGGTAGGGACCCAGCCTGAAGATTTGTCCCATTGCCTGTGACATGACCAAACACTGTTGTAGCAGCTGAAGACACTTGAAGAAGACACTGCAATCTGCACAGCTAGACTAGTCTGTTGCTCAGGTGACTTCTGGAGGCAGGATGTCTTGAAAGCCTGAGGTTTGCAAGAGTCTTTAGACTTAAAGTACTCAATAGCTGTTTAATGACTGAGGGTTTTTTGTGATGACTGTGTCAGGGAGTACGTGCAAGTTCTCGAGACATCACCTTAAAATTGGGCTTGCCACTGACAAAGGCTTGCTAGCTTCCGTTTCAAAGGAAGGAAGTTTTCATCTCACTGCGTTATATATAGTCGGTAATGTACCAATTCCCAAGAACAGTGACATGCATTTCTGTCATGAACAACTTTTCTGAGTCATCTCTAAGGTTGTTGGAATCAGTGGGGAATGTCTGGTGAGTGTGTATTTTAGAGTGCAGTTTGAAGTTTTGAGAATTGAACAGAGTGAGACACTTCAAATATGTCAATATCGAGACAGAAAATGCAAGGCATACCTCCTGGGCTAATCCTCATCAAGGCTATGGGGATTTGAACAAGTAATCTCCAAGAGGCCAAATCTTAGTGTCTTAGGATCTCTAATCCCTTCCCATTGACTACAACATTTCTTTCTGATTTTCTGCAAATTTTTCTATTTCTTGGGCGTTAGCAGAATTTCCTTCTCTGGATATTATTCTGATGTAGTCTTGGGAGTATCTCCTGGCTGGTCTCTATTCAAACATACTGTCTTGGCATGTAGTGGTTGCATTCAACATTTGGCAGCCTCTGGAATGACATAGTGATGATCACATTCACTGCTACTTCTCCAAGCCTGTCTGGATCCCTCAGACAATTTCTGTCCGCTGGGCCACCTCTCCCAGGCAGCTTAAACAGAATATTGCCGAAGTAGAACATAATCTCGCTCGTTGCATCTGCTGACACCACCTGTCTTTTACTTCCCTGCTGCAGGATTCATTTTGGAGAATGAGTAGAGAGAAGAAGAGATTGATTTGTGAAGGTCTTTGAGAGTAAGAAGCAGTGGGAAATGGAGATCTAGAGAAAGGAAATGAGGAATGGTAAGGCTGGAGCAACGTGATAGTGTCAGTCTTAACTGATGTATCTTTGTAGTGGACTGGGTGAAAGGGATTGTGGCAAGGGGGAGGCATGATATTTTTGTTAGGCTGTTGCAGAAGGTAGGATGGCAAATGATGGAAGGCCTGGAGAAGGATTAAGCGTATAGAAAAAGAATGAATTCTCATGATGTTGCTAGAAGAGATGCAGAAGTATGGTCTGGATATCTTTGGAATAGGAAAAGAAAGGAGTAATGACCTTTGTGCCCTGCTGTGTCACCTTATCTGGGACTGTGCATGATCCCTGGATTACTGGGAACTGTCCTCTGTCACACAGAAGCAGTGTGACAGCTTATGATCCTAGGTTTAGGATCATAATGTAGCACCTAGGAGGGGCCTTCAGACCATGTCCGTTTGTCCTAGAAGTGCTAGGGTTACTAATGTAAGGGTTACTTTTGTCTAGTACATTCTGTTTCTGTACTTGCATCAATGACACCTCCGTGGAACTGTACATAACCTCGTATGAGAATGGTGCTGTCTTGCATGAACTGATTGTAGTCAGGTGCTAAATGATGTTGCAAAAAAAAAAAAAAAAAAGATATAGCTCTGCCTTTTCCAGATGGCTGTATTTTATTTAATGATCCAAGAAAAAAAAAAATCTGGTTTGTTTTTGATATCTTTTGTTTCTTAGCTATGAAGGTTGTTGTTAGGTCTTTTGCTTACTCTGCTATTTACTGGTGATTAAAAGGTATTAAAAAATGTACTCCTGTGTTGCCACACAGTCAGCATAGGTGTATCTGATGCATGTGGACTGATGTCAATGGGAATAAATAATTTCTCAACACTTTGTGATCCTACCTTCCAGCTTTTAGGATAGATAGAATAAATGCCTGCTAACCCTTCCTCTTACCAGTCCTTTATAATGAAATGTTGTCGGTCATAATTTTGAGGGATTTTATAAACTTTCCCACAAAGTTTTAGGAAAATTTGGTGAACTGATTGGGCTAAATGCATATTACTGCCATGTCCATAGGAGTGGATCAAAAGTTTACTAGAGTGCATGAGCGTAAGCATTGCAGAAAATAATAAATATGTCTCGTATAAATATAATAATAACATATCTCAGTAATCAGTGTGAGAGAACCTGGGGAGGTTCTTGCAGAGGACCATTGCTTTGTGCAGCATGAGTCTAAGCTGTCTCATATTGGAGTGTCAGTAGAAGTAGGTTTAGAATAAATCAATAAAATGAATCGTAACAAATCACCAGGATCAGATATTATTCCCCAAAGACTTCTAAAGGAACTCTGATATGAAATTGCTGAACTCCTAACAGTGGTGTGCAATCTATCATATAAATCAGCTTGAGCGGCGGGGGAAGGTGGAAAATGTGATGCCAATTAAAAGAAATGGTTCTGTTCGGGGAACATCTAAGTAATAAGGTTGTCATTTTACCAATACATTATTCTGGCATCAACTGGCGCTGTAGTCAAAAGAAGCAACTCAGCCTTTCCTGGCCCCTCACTCCTGCCACTGCACTGGTACCTCTGTGCCTCTACAGCCTGCTGTGTGATTCTTAGCAGACCTAAGTAGGGAGCTGGTTGGAGTTGATACTAACCTAGGAAATAGTAAATTGTTAGTTTTAAGATGGATCAGTCTCCTGATCCGCTTAATCTGTTAGTGACACAAAGTTTGCCGCTGACGCAGAGGGCGGCAGGGAGTAGCAAATGTGCAGGTGAGGACAGCAGGAGAGAAGGACCGGTGTCTTTAGCTGGACTTGCTTGCAGGAGTTTGATTAGATGCAAAATTCCAGCATGAAGTTATGGCTTTGTGCTGGGAAACTGGGTGGTAGTACAGTAAATGCAGAAGAAAGAAATGTATGCAGAAACATTGTACTGAGAAGAGAGAAATATAGGGATTTTTTTTTTTTGCAGACAGCTCAGATCTTTTGTATCCTGTAGAGCTGTTAAAGATTTGAAGGAGTGTGAGGATATATATGGTCTGGTCTGCCTGTATCTTATATTTCTAGAAAGATTTTGGTGAAGTCCCTTGCCAAAAATCCTTAAAGAAACTTAAAGACTGTTTTGATAAGGAAGAAGATGCTTTTCAGGACTGATCACTACTTAAAAGAGAGAAAATTAAATGTGAGAGTAAGTTGTTAGTGTATAAAATGGAGAGAATTCACCATTGGAAACTGGGTACTTCTGAGTGTGGAATGAAATCTGAGGTAACATCGTGTGCTGATGTTATTAAATGGTTGACAGTCTTGTGATAAAGCAAGCCACGGTTTCACCTTTGGTGGACATGCAAGATTATATTCTTGTACACCCTGTTATTCCCACCTCTGTTTGAGTTGTGATAGATCAGGAAGCTGATCCAACTCAAAAATAGCCTCATGAAAGTAGTAAGAATAGGGCAGTGTGGAACTGTGAAAAAAAGTTGGGAGCGAGTCCCCTCAAACTAGCCCTGTGGCTGAAGAAAGATGAAAGGAATAAAAATCTGCATGACTGCAGGATAAAATTGCAGATGGGATCGAAGTTTGAAAAATGCAAAGTAATGCTTTTTCTGCCATGCAGAAGAGGAAATCCTTATTATACATATTCAACAGAAGTGCCGAATTGGCTATTATCATGCAGAAAATAGGTCTTTGGAGGTAGTGTGGGTAGTTCTTGGAAATTCTTTGATCAGCATTGGTAAAAAAGCGAATGGTATTTAGGCTAATTAGGACAGAAGACGAGCAAGAACCATAGTTATACTATTGTATAAATGTGTAATATGGTATGTATAATATGGTTGCTTCTTCTCCCCTGTTCAAAAAGGTTGAAAATGAAGCAAAGGGGGATTAAATACATCTAAGAATAAATAGTCTAGGTCTGGTCTTCATAGGAAGGCAACTTTGGTAAAGGAGGCATATAGGATCTATAGGACTGAATTGTGTGGGGAAGGTGAGATGGAAAGATTGTTATTGTTTCTCATAATATACCAAGTGTTTTGTAACACAGTGAGGTTATTTGGTTTATAAATCATGAAGAGAAGTAGTTTTCTGATATAATGGACAGCTGAACTGTGAAAGTCATTGTTTTGAGGATTTTGGGGAAGCCAAAGATTGGAAGGGTTTAAAAACAATTTAGGCAAAATCCTGGCAAAAACTCCATCACTGCAGTAATGTCAATACAACTTCCCATTTGGAAAGTCTACAGTGCCAGTTGCTGGAAGCTAGGAGGGTGTGTCTTGGAAGGATAACTCTGTATTTGTCTTTTTCTTAGTTTATTTCTTCCTCTGCACAGCCTCTGTTGGCTACTGTCAAAGACTTGGTTCTTTTTTATGGGTGTCTTTGATCTGACATGGTCTATCCCATGCAGCACATTGCAGTTTGGAAGGAATTAATCAGAATCCAAGATTGTAATAAGATACTAGTTCTTTCAGGTAGGACAACGGAGCGAGTTACCAGTTCAGCTGGCAGCAGAGTGTGAAGAATTTTCTGCTGAATATCTTTGCAAATGACATGGTGGGACCTGAAGCTGGGACAAGAGAAGCAGGAGCTCTGGGGATATCATGGAGCTGGGAAGATCTGACATCCTCTAGTTTTCCTCCTGTACATTGCTGTGTAACCTCTTCTCCTCACCTATACTTGGTCTGACCTTGTTCCAAGCAGGTTTAGGTATCTAAGTAGGAATCTATTTTTTTCCCCTTTGATAGGATTATCTTGTGTCACGGTAGTGAGCTGAATCAGTTTGCAGAAGGAGCGCCATGTCTGGGATTCAGTGCAGACAGTGTGTCACACGCTGCGGTGCCTAAGCTAATGGGAAATGCCAGTGAGGGGAGTCTGTCTAAGATTGCAGTCTTGCATCAGGAGCTCAGACAGTTTTTCTGAGAAGTGAGGATGCAGAGCCCTAAAAGGGCACTTGGGCACTAAAACTTGTTTGGGCAAACTTTTGGAAAGGCAAAGTCTGGGAATGCTACTCCTGAATTGTCTCACCATTATATCGAGTGACTGGGAAACCAGAGTCAGCTTGGGGAATGATAAACAACTGTAGTGCTCAGGACTATGTCTTCATGAGCAGGACTCTGTAGAATACTGATGATATTTTTTTACTTCATCACCACAAATACGTTTATGCTGTAGACGCACCTAGCAGATCAGACCCTCTCAGGGAGAGAAAGGAACTGAGGTCACCATCAGACAAACACATGGTTTCAGTGTACCCAGGAGCACCTAGACACCTAAATAAATGTTTTTGTACTCTGTGTAAGAACAGCTGGTAGAGCCCCAAGTGTTTAGTGTTTTGTGTTTGAGTAAAATTTGAAGAAGAAAAAGCTACCTACTCTATAAGTCAATTAGATCATAGTATTCTTAGTTTCTCAGTCTTTTCTCTGTAATTCTGTGATATATTATAGCTAGTTTGTCACCTTTTGCTATGTGAGAAAGTGATGAGGAGCTGTCATGAAAGCCTTGTGTGAAACCATTTATTATGAAAATGTGCATTGTAGACAGTATCAGGGATTTTGATGATCTTAGTTGTTTAAACAGAAAAGAATTCGGAATTGTAGGTCTACCAGGAGAATATTTTTAGGGGTAAGAATAAGTTTCTCTTGACAGTGGAAAAAGCTTTTAATTTTTTTTTTTTTTTTAAGTCAAAAAAGGCAGAATGTGTTCATTTGTTGTACTGCAAAATAGGGTTGGGTGATATAAGCATTTTGATGAAGTACCTGGAATATAAAACGTTATGACACTGGGAATTTGGTAAGGTTTCTGGAAATGTGACCTTAAAGAGGTTTAATCAATTATTTGTAACATCTGTTTTCCCAAATGACATTGGAAGTATAGGTGATATGAATTATCAAATCAGTGGAGGAAGTATTTCAAATATATGAAATTATATATAGTCAAATGCATATCTCTAAATTAACAGATGAATTAAGTCACTGAGATTATAAAGAGATGTTGGTATATTTGAGAAGCAGTTCTACAGAACTTTTTTCAGAATGATGCTTTTGATAGTTCCTAGTTGTCTGGTGCTTCTAAGCCAAGAAGTATATGAAAGGGATAAAACATACTTGAAAAACACAAAAATGCTTGTCTACTAGTGATAAAGGGAGTAGCAGACTTGCCTCTTGGTTTCTGCCTTAGTCTGAATCCTTTCCTAATCACTCAAGTGGGGCTGGTCAGTGTCAAATGTAGCAGAAATAACTGGTGTTCCCAGGTCAGAAGGTTGGGACTGAGGGCCATAAAGTCAAAGGGGAGAAGTGAGTCACTGCACAGTGGTCATGCTGAAGAGATCTCTCTCATCAAGGGAGGTGTCATCTTAGAAATATGCCAGCCACTTGGGTTGATTCTCTGTCTGGCTCAAATGCTACACTGGAGGTTGGGCCAGTTCCGCAGCTGCAGGTCTGGAGAATGAAGCAGGCCGGGTCCCTTCTGTTGCAGCGAATGTCGTAGTAGCTCTAGTGAGCCGTAAGGACATCAAAGACAAAGCAAGTCAACATCGTCTTAGCAAAAACTCACAGCCAGATTCTGAAGTGAATCTAAACAGTGGTGACTCTTGCTGACTTCTGTCTACTAGAGATCCACTCCCCTGCAGCAGTTCAGTCAAACCACCAAGTGTGAAATGTATGAAGGGAGAGGACAACCCCTACTGTGAAGGTGACACAACTTCCAGATCCTCTCAGCCCCCAGATACAGCCCTGTCTTCATGTTTTCCCAGAATGTGGCTCATTGAAGATGACTAATTATAAAACATATACAGTTATCTGAAAAGTGCTGTTTCTAGTAGATGGAAAGTGAGACCTGATTTGTAAGAGGGTAGCATAAGAGGAATAGCAACAGATGGTGTGTGGGCTGGCAGGTCAGTTAGCTGTGAAAGTAGGAACTAGAAATGCAAAACTGAAATATCAGTGCTGCTGCTTCTTATAAAGCGTCCACATGTCCTGCTGCTTCAGCTGGAGCCACGGAGTACACTATCCTTCAGAAACCCCAACCATGGAGCCTTTCACCACAGGTCCCCCATCTTTCCTGCCCATTTATCGTTCTTACTGCTTAGCAGTGCTCTCCTTTCCTTCCTTCTTAAGGCTTTTTACTATCAAACCTTGATCTGCAAACTGTTGAAAAACTGGACACTGTCTTCAGTAGTCTCTTTTTGTGTCCTCTTCAATCACACAGAGATTCCCCACCTGCTGATTTAAGTAGGTGTGTTTGTACATTAATGACTCCTGTGTTGCTATTAGTACTTAATGTGATGGCCGTTAAGATGGGAACTTGTTCTCAGGACACAGCAAAGCACTCTTCCCTAAAACATAAAACTGTATCTTGGCATACTTGCTGCATCTCTGAGTCCAAGGATACAGTTCACACACTGTCTTCGGGGTTTGAATTCCAGTGCTTCCAGTGCTCCAAGTTGCTATAATACAATGATTTTCTTGTGAGATTAACATTTTCTGAGAAATATAAAAGAGTGCCTTCATTCCCCGCCCACAGAGTGGAAGGATGGATTCACTGCAGACCTGTGCTTTGAGGTTGTGTGTTAAGAATCTGAAAGAAATCTGCTCTTCAAAGCAGCTTTTTTCCCCTTTGTGAACTAAATTTACTCTCATGTTCTTAATTCCTTCTTCCCCCACAATCCTTCTTAACATGCCCCGAGTTCAAACAGTTTCACAGTACTATGAAAGTAGCAGCCTTGGTCTTTTTGTGAGTGAGAGTGGGACTGGTTTTGGCTGTAGCCAAACTACACTTACTGTTTCTTTACTAAGTTCTGTGTCATACCGCGTGTTACTACCGTGAGGTGATACTTGGTTGCACAGTGTACTGATGCAGTCCTTTTCTTTCCCATTTTAGTACGTTCTGTAAATCCCTGGGCTCAGGGGTCACCTGGGGAGATTAAGAACAAAAAGCCACAACCCAAGACCTATTTGTGAACTATTAATTGGTATAGATTTCTGCCTATTTCCCAATGGGTAGTGCCTGATGAGGGTTTTTGTGGGCTGTTAAGAGCTCCCTTAACAGCTGCAGACCTCGAGCTGCATTACTGCACCGAATGCCTCTGCTTGCTGTGTAGCTGAAAAACGCCATTGCTTGAGGAAGCCTGTCCGGGGCATTGGCAAACTGGTGCCAACACAGTCAGAATTGTCAGATGTAGCAGCGCTTGGCTCTGCCTTGCCCTCGTGCTGGCTGCTGCCTTCTCTAGCATGTCCAAGGAAAAAAGAGGGAAAAGAGCAGATGTGACAGCAGCTGCTGAAGGCCAGATTTGATGTGTGCTGGAAGAGGTTTGCGGGCATTCTGCTGTGGTTTGTGATATCTTGCTAGGTTTTGATTTTAGTGGGCAAGTCAGAAGATCAGCTGTTGGATGAAGGAATAAATGGTTGTAGTAGGAATACTTTAGTGAGAGAGGAGGGGCCTGTCTGAAAAGGAGATAATAGAGCAGAATGAGCTGAGAATAAATTCAGAAGCCCTGTGCATTCATTGCAATTGGTAAACTCATAATGCAGGCTTTAAATTGTGTTGCTTTTTTAGAGGGAAAGGTTTGATCTGGTTTGGTATCATTTTGGGGTGCATAACACCTTTTAGGAGAGTCTGTGTGGTTGGCATTGGAGACAGTCCTGCTTGTTTTTTTGAAGTCAATTTTGATCCTTTCACAGATTGAAATAGGAGTAGAATTACAGCACTTTGACAGCCAAAGGTTTTTCATGAGATGTCAGTTACCCTCATGGAGTATAGCTGGCTCTGGCAGAAAGAGCTTTTCAGAATAGCATCAGTTACTGCAGTAAAGTAAATTACTTGTCCCATCTTTTAGACAAGGTGAAAAACACCAATGTGAGCTGTAGCTGTGGCTCACATCACTGTCTCCCAAGCCAGGCTGAGATTGTGAGATGACCTTGTCTCAGTGCAGAAGTGCTTGTGAGATCCTTCCAAAACCCAACAAGTACTCTCTCTCTGAAGTGAAAAAGTGATGTTTTCAAGGACACTGAGCAAAAATATTCTAGGGTGAGAGTTTGGGGAAAATAGATGAATGTAAATAAAATGGCAGCATTAATGGATTTAATTTTGATGGTAGCTAATAACAAAAACCCTTGGGTTTCTTGTGGCAGCATCTGGGATGAATTGTGATTTTATTCCTTTGCTTGAACATGAGGTTTTGATGCCGATAAAAATTGCCAGAATCAAGAATGTAATCATGGAGAAATCATGCTGTCTGACTTGGGACTGCTAGAGGCTTTTATACCTCCCACTTTATTGCTTTTCAGTTTCTTCCCTCTTATTTTTTTTTCTACACCCTGCATCCCTCTCCTGCCATTATCCTTCCTCTTCCCACTGCCCACAAGGCTCTACCAGTTCCACAAGCACCCTTTCTTTAACCTTCTTTTACCCCCATTTCTTAGGATTTAGGGCTGGTTGACCTCTCTCTAGGAACGACTGCAGTTAAAAACAGAAAACCAGATCCCGGTTTTGTTCTTTTTCAGCCATGAATTCAGAGCCCTGGCATCAATACAATAATGAAACCCTTGTGTGGTTTCATTCCCTCTCTCATAGGAGCCTTGTCCATGGGATTTTGTTTGTTGTTACTGTTAGTACATCATGGGGGATGCACAGCCTGCAAGCTGGAAGCAAACAAACAACAGTGAAAAACAACCACAAACAAACAGCATTTGTCAGGTCCTTGTTGTCAAAGGGTTTTCATTCAAAATCTTAAAGCGGCAGTGACCATGTAGCATTGCCCCAAAGCATGAAAACTACCAGTAATGGGCAAATGCAAACATTTTGCCTATTAAGGTGACTACAGCTTCTCCTCTTACTGTCTGTAGAGGTTAACTGTCTTTATTGTTGTCTGTAGAATTTAACTCTGTAACAGGCAGGTGGAAAATGTCCATCCTGGTATATGCCAGCAAGCAGTAGCAGAGAGGCAATGGCTGTATGACTTAGCAATTAACACACACACGTGCAGTCTTCTTCCCAGCAGGTGAAACACATCCTCACCTCCACTTTCAGCTACACAGACACTGAAGAAAGAGGCTGCTTAGGGGTGACCAAGTAATTCTTAGGACAGACAAACAGGTGCAGACCTCTGGCCTGACAGAGCCCAGCCTGGTTGCAAGGAGGCAGCCCGAGCCCTGCTGCAGCCTCCTTGCTGTCCTCTTCCCCATCCCATCGAAAGTGTCCCCCAGAGCAGAGCTGTTGAAGCAAAGGGGCACTGTCTGTTCCCTGCTTGCTCTCCTTGTGACTGCACTGTAGGGCTCCTGGGCCACACACAGCTTGCAAAGGCCTTGAAGTCACCATCTGTGCTGGGGCTGCAGTGCTCTGTGCAGCAGGGATGCTTGGTGGGCAGGGAGCCCTTCCCCAGGGTGGTGTGAGATCCTGGGAAGCCATTGCCATCGTGAGGTACTCTGGAACCCCGAAGTTTGCTGTGGGCAGAAGCCCCAAAGCGCACGCAAGGAGATTTTGGGATGTAGTCATTAGGGAAACCTAGGCATGCTGGGCAAGCTGAGTCTAAGCTTGGGCAAGGGAAGGTCTCTACCAGCTGAAACTGGGCTTCTCCTTTCGCAAAGCAGCAAGGAGACATTTTCCTGAGGTCTGTCCTGTTATGGTATCACTGGGTTGAGGGAAATTTTGTGACAGTCTCCAGCATGATGGCCCATCTCTCCAGGCAAACATCTCATGGATTGCTTGTGCAGCTTATGTAAAAATTTTGGGCAGGTTTTTTTCTTTGATGTGTGAATACAGATCTTGTTAGTATTAATGAGAATCTAATCTCCCTGCTGAGGTGAGGGTTTTGACATGCAGATGGGCCATAGGGCATTTGGTTTAACATCATAGTTTAAAGGACTGGAAATTTGTTCCGGGAATCGAGGTTAGTAAGATGTAATTCGGGAAGTTACAACTATGTTCTTGATTACAAAGAATGATAAAAATTTAATAACAATTTTTTAAAAGCATCTGAAAAACATGAAAATGCCATTAACTTTCCATGCAGAGAATGTCAGCTCTGTACGATCAAGCTCCAAAATGAACAAAAAATTTAAAATGTAAAATGATTGCACCACTTCCCCTGCTAATCTGTGAATCCAGAGATTCCCACATTAGGCTTGACTATTCATGATCTATTTACTTTTTAAAATTCAGACGTAGGCATGTGTGTGATGATTTATTCCTCCTTGTAATTGGATACAGTGATTAAATGAGCTTGCATATTATACTTCATTGTCCTTCTGGGATGTGGGCTACTGTGTGTTCAGCACAGTAGCTCCTAATGGAATTGATTCCAGCTTTTATATATTTATTGTAACCAGTGATGTGTTTCTACAAACTGATTTGGAAAATTGCTTTTAAATATACATTCTTATATATGAAGTATTCATCTAGCTGTAGGGTGGTATGTAATCCTCAGAGTCTTCCTTTAAGATGCTTTGTTACCTTTTCTGACAGGCACTCTTTAGGAAAAAATAAATATATGCTCACTATTTTGTAACCTGAAAGCTATAGGAAGTGTTACACCTACCAGAAGTGTTAACTGGGCTGCAGCCAAGGACCAGTGACTGCAGTCTGAGACTGTCATCACATAATTGATGATTTTCCATGGGCTAACCAGTGGTGATATAGAAAGGATACTGCTTCTTAGTAAGGAAAAAAACCCCTTTTTTAATAGCTGCCTTTAACAACTAATTGAATAATCAAAGCAATTAATTAAAAAAAGCCCAACCAAACAAACCCTAAATACCCTTTTTACAGAAAAAAAATGCAAAAAGGTAATGAATTGTCATTTTATATAGAGAGAGAGTAAATCAGAAGCCACAGTGAGTGTGACTGGTGTTATGCAAACACAGAGACAGTGCTCTGCCCTGGGAATTTATAGTCCACTAAGAGAAAAATCAGCAACCTGGTGCAGCAGAGAGATGGGAACATCAGTGATAGGAAGCCTTGTTAGAGAAAGAGGGTATGGACACTGTTTGCAGAATTTTAAATAAGGAGGATATCTCAGTGATGCTAGTAGTCCCAGTGTTTGAGATTATATCTTTTAATAAATAAAAAACCCCAAAAATTCCTGCCAGATGCAGCTTAAGGCACTATCACTGCATCTCCTTTGGCTGTTATTTTATGCCTACAAACATAACTGTGCTTAATGGCAACCTCTACTTCAGGTGCACCTGTAGAAGAGACACTATTGTCTCGATGTAAATAAAGGCTGCCAGCTGTGTCTGGCAGGAAGTGTCAAATACACTATGTTCCTGTAAGCAATGAGAGTAGGTTTACCCATTGCTTACAGGAACAGTGTCTTTGACAATTTGCTGCTCTGTCTCAAATTTGGTTGAAATTTGTCAACAGATTCAAAGTTTACAGGGCTGAGGGAGAACAAGATTGACAGACTGTTGGACAGACAATTCAGTTGCAAAAGTCACTTTCCTTCGGGGAACAAGAAAGAAGAAGAAATGCTGAGGGAAAGTAGAAGGTATACTGTTAGCCTATTTAATTTGAAAAGGGTTTGAAAAATTGATAGGGAAAGGCAATTTCCAGAGGGATCGCCATCTGACTCACATTTGATGGTGTTGGCCAAATGCACTGGTATTGTCTGCATGGGTCTGTGGAGAGGTGAGCAGAAAAGGAGTGACGACGCTGGGTTTGTGTACTCAGCCTTGGCAGATACCTCTCACCTCTCCTGAGCCCATGGCTGCCTCCTTTTCTTTGCACATTGAAAAAATAAAGCACACTTTATGAAAAAATAAAGCACACTTTATGTGCTGGCACTTACGGCCTAAAAGCGGTATAGAAATGAAAGATGGCAGCGAGCACTAGTCACAGCCAGATGCTGTTACATGTACTGGTGAAACATGGTCGTGGGAGCAGATGATCCAAGAGGCACAGTTTGACACATTGTCTTGTGTGTTATTGCAGTTTGTGATTTTTACCTTTATCTTTAACATTGCATCAGATTCATATACACTTGTACAGAAAGGTAGGGTTTACCTGTCAGCCAAGGAGATTCCTCTGTGCCCTAAGGAAATCCAGGAGACAGCTGGCTGTCTTGATGAAGAGCTAAAAACTGAACAAACAATTTCCATGAGATACAGATGCATCTCTTGCATTAAATGCTTTCCAGTGTGTGCATGAAAAGTACAGTATTTCCTAAGATTTGTAAAAGAAAGATACGAAGGAAGAAAGGCATAATTTTGGACTGGTATAGTCCTGCAATCTAAGAGTTGTGTTTTGGATTTTTTTTTTTTTTTTTGGTGACTAAATCAATAAAGAGCACTAAAAATCCAAAATAATGAGGAAAGTGAATATACATCTTTAGCAAATTACCACAGAAGGCTTTCATCTATAATTGCTTAATATCTCCACTTTATTTAACTGAAATAAATAAGGCCATCAACTAAAATCCCTCAGTAATTATGGTACAGCTGAATCCAGGATCTAAGCTGAGGTCCCCAGTGAGTAAAAATAGTTTGAAAATTATCAAAATAAAGGTGTTCATTTTTAAAAGTCTAGCATTGAGCTACTGTCTATTGCAAGCAGCCAAAATGCATACAAACATAGTTCTGCTGCCATGGGAAAATATGCTCAAGAAGGTGTTTTACCCCCAAGCAGCTGAACTCTGGATAATATCTGTTCCTCGTGTCTTACCCCTGTATGATCTTTAAACAGGGCAAGCAAAAAGCTTTGTTATTTCTTTCATTCAGCTGTCAGCACAGGGTTGTACTGACAAACACAATAATTTGAAGTTGTTAGATGTTCTTAATACATACACAGACTATGTGCAAGACATTTTTTATTGCTGTCTTCCATTAAGATGTAATAATAAGGAAAAAAGCTGTCTTTAATTACTTGTTAACCTGTCACTGGAATGATTAGGGTGTCTCAGTACACCAAGTACGCTTTCAGGTTTATAATTTAAGGACATATATAAATAAGTCTACAATTAGTGTAACAATGTATTTTAAGACCACTATCATGAAACTCATCAGGTTTTTTTTGGAACCCATTCCCCACATGGGGAAGCAAAACGTAGCTGCCTTATGAGTGCTCTGGTGCTCATGGTTTCTATTTTTATGCTGTGAAGCCATGCTTCGCTGCCCTGGGGAGGAGGGAGGTAGGTAGGTGTGGAAATGTAAGATGCATGTATGGCCCTGTTTGGTTTTTGGATGTTGTGTTTCTTGTGCCATCCCTCTCCCAGTACGAGGAGGTCTCTGCTGTGTGTTGTAGCTGTTTAGATAATGCATAAGTTATTTCAGAGGTATCTGAGAAGTGTGTGCACATCAGCCTGAAGTATTGTACACCCTGGGCAAAATGCTGGAAGTGTCATCCTTCAGTGCAGCAGGGACACTGCAGTATGCTAATGTCTGTCTGGGTCTCCTGTGGGTTTGCAAGATGTATTCCCGCCTTCCCCATGCCCCCTGCCCAGCAGGGGCAGCCATGCAGCATCTTTGCTGGGCCTTCTGCCTCCATGTGTCAGAAGATACTGGCAGGTGACTCTACTTAGGAGGTTACATGACAGTGGGCCGCAGCTGTGTATATGCAAGACCCTAACCTAGTGTGTGTGACCCAATACACCAAAAATATCCCACCACTTGACCTTTCATGTGCTGGATGAAGTGCGCAGTCTGTTCATTAGTCTAGTGCGTGCTATTGCCGTCTCCTACAGACGTTTGGACCATATCCAACAGTTCTTGCTCAGATGAAAATGCCACTATTCCCTTTATAGGCAGTTCTGCCAAATCTACAGAAGCCAGGAGCGTTTTGTCAGTGGAGGTTTTGTTGTGCTAGGCTTCCCTGAAGAGATGCTGTGATGTTTACTGCACGTGTTCTAGTGCCACATGTTGGGGAGCTTGCACTGCTTAGCATATTTATGATAATTTGTCTCCCAGGGGCAGCAAGATTCTCCTTATATCTGTTTCCCCGGGCTGAAGCACAAAGAAATTTCCCCTTGCTGCTTCGTAGGGGGAAAATAATAGATTAAAGCTTCTTGCTAAACACTTTAAAAAAATATACAGTGTGGATCCGTACATTTCTGTTCCCCTAAGGGACCAGTCCCCTTGGTTGGTGTGGAAAGCAGTTAGCAGCAGGTGATGAGGATAACACTGCACACTGAAGTCTAGGCATTGTACCTGACCTGCAAAGCTCTAGATGGTGCATTGCCATGTGTAGTTTGACCTGTCCTTTTATCTATGTCATGTACCAGCATGGAATGTATTCTGGTCACTATACTGACTACAGCATAGTCATAATCTGCTGGACTGGATATTGTCCAAACACAGTGGATTTTGAAGCCTGTCACTAGGTACTGAAGTTAAAAATGTTGGGGCTAATAGTCATATATATATATTATATATATGTATGTTATTTTTGGGTTGCTAACAGAAAACTTGGGGTCATGTACTCAGAAATGTGTCTGAAAGGTTGGCTGTTTTAAAGCATCTCACTTTGATAATCCTGATACTAAGAACTCACAATCTTTTTTTGAAGATGTGTAATTTTTTATGTTAATATGTAATATTAGATTTGAAGATTACTGTTTCCTAGGAGTGGATTTTCCAGTTCAGCAATGAGAAGGTTATGCTGATTTTGAAACTTGGCTGTTCTTAAATGCCATATAAGTGTTGGACAGCAAAGACAAAAGGAATAAAGATTAAAATGCACGTGCCTTGCTGTTAACTTTCTGGAAGTTGAATGTCTAATTTTAAAGTTCCCTTTTGACTCAAATGTCTGCTGAGCTGGTGCACCTGGCAAAAGACTTGAGCAGCCATGGGCACCTCAGAGTAGCCACTTGGTAGGACCAGGCTTGCAGCGGCAGAGGGGACAGATGATACACCCCCTTCCTGTGCACTGCTGTCGCTGGCTGTGTGCTGTGCTGCCACCAGGCAACAGAAGGAGGCACGGGGGGAGTGATAACTCTCAGTGGCACCTGCAACTTGTGCCATTGGGCTAGAGAGACTGCATCTCCTTGGGTGCTTGGGGAGGAGCGTGATGGCAGAGATGCAAAGATGTTCAGGTGCAAGACAGAAGCAGAAAAGTAGAAGCTTGCCTTCCAGTTGCTCATACAACTTCACTGAGCTACACTAGTGCCTGGGGTGCCAGGCAGTGTGCAGGCTGGAAGTGCAAACCCATGAGGGCAGATCACAGCATGCTGTGCTGAGGCAGCTGGACTGCAGGCAGAAGGATGAAAGGGAACCATTAAATCTTTTATCCTCTGTCCTGCTGCTACAGGCAATCCTGGTCTGGCTGGCTTATTTTACACAATCGATGGGAAGAGAGAATGGGTTTTTCTCCTAAAGTACTTTGGGAGGTGCCTGATGCGAACAAGGAGTGACTGCCTTCTGCAGCAAGACTTGTGTGAGGACTTCACATTTCACATGTGCATTAAAATGCCTCCATTTACTGTCAATTTTTACTGCATGGAAAGCTTGAGCGTTTTAGTTGCAGCAGTCAAAGGCACTTTGTTAACAAAAATTGTCAATATCTTCGGGTGACTGCTATAGGCTATATTTTCTAGTGTTTCGAAATGTATAAGGCGTAGAGGATTTGTTCAATAATTTCAAGTAACCCTGGCCATTATAGCTGCACATTAATCATCAGCTCTCCCTCCTACCTGGAGGAAAAAGGGAGCTTCTGACTTCTATGTGGAAAAATTAGTGTCTCATTAAAGCTGGACAAGTTTGACATTTGCTCTCTGCCTGTGGCTTCAGGGCTTTCTGTCCCTCAAACAAAATAAGAAGCTGCTCCAATACATGTGATAGCAGCAACTGGAATGCAACTTTAGGAGGATCTTTGACCTTACCAGACAGAATGTGTTTGATTCATTTTGCAGATGTTAAAATACTGCCAGAAGTTTCTGGGAGATGACCTTAGAAATCATTGCTAGTTCTGACTTCTGTCCTCTAATAAAAAATGTAGTTGTACAAGTTAAATATCTTGCCCTTATGTATTTTCATTTTCTAACCTAATGCCAGAAATAAATGGCTTGCTCTTTAGTCCTTTGTGCATTGATTTCTTGGTGCTTTGGTGGTTAGGTGACATAACTACTATAATTGTTTTAATACATTAGCAGCAAATTATATATCGATGTTCTTTTTTTTCATTGACCTTTCTTTCTCAACATCATTTTCATTTTTTGCTTCATGCTGTGTCCATGGTGGCATAGCGCTATTAGAGGATTTGATTTTGAATTAAGGGCTAATCCTGTAAAGTCCTGAGCACCGCTGCTATCTGCTAAATGCAAGGGAGGTCTGAGACCACTCAGCACCCTCTCAGACGTGAGCAATATCTTGCTAGATCGGATAGTAATGATAGCAGTTTGCATTTACTGTTTGTATTCTGAGATATCCTGACATTTTTAGTAAATTGCTGTGAAATTACAGATTATTGAGAAACTCCTATCTTTGAAAAGAATTGCCATCAAATCGTTTTTCTGTTTCTGCAGAATAAGCAATTTTCTGATTACAATTAGAACTCATAGGACCTGTGTTTCCATTGCTGAAAGGTTTCAGAGCATTGCATAGTATTATGTGAACCAAACCACACAAAGAATCTGCATGTAGCATTGTCTGCCTTGAGGTGTGGTTATAATTTTCCTCGTTTCGCAGAAAGGAGTAAGAGGTGTGAAAAGAATTTATTGGCCCTACAAGCCTTCGGCACCGAGAGGCTGAAAAACTTGAAAATGCTTTGCTGCAGCCCTCAATTTGTTTAATTTGAACTCAGTGACTGAATATTTAAAATAGCAAAAATGTTTATTCCCTATAGAATAGTAAGCAATCAACATCCATTTTACTCAGGCACGGGGAGCTCATCTGTCTGTTTGCCCAGCTGTAACCTCATCTCACAGGGCTGCTTTTCTTGATGACTGTGAGACATGCAAGTTTTAACTATTTCTGATCAGTATGGTGTTGCTAACCCCATCAATGAATATTTTCTGTAAAAAAAAAAAAAAAAGATTTCCAATATGTGCGATGAGGTCAGAAGTGCATTAGTATTATTGATCCCAGCTTTTCAGTCATAGATAGGAACATAAAAATTCCAAAGGATTCAGCTGGTTTACCTGTTTGGGTTTTTTTTCCCCAAATATACTCTGAAGGATAAGCCCCACAAAACAGAGAGAAGTGGCTGGTCCTGCAAAGTAGGGATGATGCAGAGGGCAAATTTTGAGGTTGTTGATGATTATTAAATTTGTAACTCTGGCTAATACTGGTGAGTGTATTAACATAGGGGGATGTCAGGACCTGACCATATGGTCATCTCTTCATCTTTGCGATAAACGCAAATGGGAAATGGCATAGCTAAAGGGTTTTAGAATTTATTGTATGTTGTCTGAAAATACATTTATTTCCCTCTTCATCTTTGTCAAAAATATCCCCCCCAAACACCAAAGAGACCTCATTATCAGCCAAAACAAAACTCAGAGTTTGCACTGATGTTTGAAAAACGTGTGTGCAGCCCCCATTCATATTGCATGCTGCTGGAGTTCCTTCATGCTGACAACCAATACCTTATACTCAGGTTCTAACATGCTTCAGGATGAAGAAGATCTTATGATCTCCTCCTATTTGTTATATTTCTGAAAGGTAAATTGAGCAGGAAGGGCACTTAGTGATTTCCTTGGCTTGGAAAGCAGAGACTTTAGAGTGTCATATTTTTAATTCAGTGCATGCGTTATCATCCTTTTACTCAGTTTAATTCTCTCATATATATAGTGAAAACCACAACTGCCCTGTAGCATGACTAAGGGTTGCCACTACAATGCTGAGAATAGTTTTAACCTGTGAGTTAACTGAATTGCAGTGGCTTGTTCATTCAAGCAATTTTCTCTCTATCTCTTGTTGTTGTTGTTGTTTTGTTTTCCCTTCAATCTCCATACATGTTTGGCCTCCACCAGCAAATCCTTGGAGAAAGCTGAAGCACTACTTTGCATAAAGTGGAAAAAGACTTGCATTCCAGTGCTTTATCTATATTTTCTTATAATCCGATTTAGTGTGGAATACAAGCCTGAAAAACCCTTAAATCTTTCTGTAATTCTTGCACAGCCATTCACAATGGCTTTGTACTGTGCAAAGTCGAAGAGATTTGGGTTCAGAATGGTGATAAGTTTAAAAAAAAAAAAAAAGGAACAAACCCAAGATTACTTGTTTTTCTTTGCAGTTTAACAGATTTCACTATCAGTGCTCTCTTCCCAACTGACAGTACATGCGAGACAATCTGCAGATCAAGGAATATAGAGTCTATATGAATGGAGTCTATATGCTTACACTCCTCTGTATAGAGGAAGTTACCTTTTATAAACCAGGCAAAGAACTCAATATGTTGCATATTTTAAATCCTTTCTATTGCCTTGTTTTGCATAGCTTTATTTTGTTTTTCCTAATCATTAAATAAGCATGTATCAGAAAGAACATGGAAACGGAAATGCTATGGAGTAGAAAGAACAGTGTCTGAAATGTTGCTCTGTAAATGAAAAAGGGAATGGTTCTTGTCATTTTAGCAGTCACAGTTTGGTACTGAGAGTGAGAAGATTTGTTTGCCTTATTTTTCAGCAGGTTTGATTTTCTGTTTGTTTTTTTTGTTTGGTTTTTTGTTTGTTGGATTTTTGTTGTTAGCCACTGAGAAGCAGCAAACCAAAAACTATTCAGGATGTAATAGTGTAATCAGAAAACCAGGACAAACTGGAATTTGTCTTCAAGTTATCTCTTGTGGGTATAAAGGGATTAATGACTCGGGCATTAGGAATAATTATATCTAGCATAGCTAGTGAGTCTAATATTAGCAATAGAGCAATAGGTGTATTCTGACTATAGTCTGAGCTGTTGGATGTGTTTGTAATGTAAATGTATATGCAATATTGATTTAGCTGTGATGGTCTAAAGATGCTGGTTGATGCACATGCATGCTACTAAATAATATCTGGACATACAAATTGCTGGGTGAGTAGTTAGAGAGGTGTATCTATCTGTAACACTGGAATATATCCCTACTTCTCCTTCTTTACTCATTCAATGTGATAGCTTTTTAAATATTTTCTTTTTAAAGCTGTCCTCAAATATATTTAATTTAATCAAAAGAATTTAACTTTTAGTCCATTTGACAAAAGCGTTTCCTTTAAATTAAGTCTCTTTTCATGTTTATGTTACAAGTTATTCATATAAAGCTGCTCCACTGATGCCTTTTACCACTGTGGTAGTTTAAGAAAATGCTCAATTTTGAGAAGAGGTTACAGGTGTTGGACATGGCAGTGTCCAACCATGAAGTGTACCACCTGTCCTATTTGTTAAATGTGTGCCATGGACACATCTCTTTCCAGATCTGTATTAATTCCTGCTCCAAGCCTTAGTAATTGATACCCTGCCTAGAGAAGAGAGTGACGAAAGGAGAAAAGAAACAATTGGAGAATAATATTTGGTGGGTAAAACCGTATGGGAAGCCCATTCTTTCCTCCTGGCATTTACAATTACGCCATCACTTTGAGTTAGTAATTGTAGAGTTGTTTTCTCAGAGAGAAAGGGTGTGATCAGGTTAGAGGGGTAAGTGGACACATGAGTAGCAGCAGGGAATCCTCTTGATTTTTTTTTTTTTTTTAAAGTAGGTGGGAACATATGATGTGTTGTTCATCCAAATGTATTACTATTTACTGTACCTGGGACCCTCGATCCTCCTTCCCCTCCAGATACACTGTGGTTGCTATTGGCTATCATCACCGTATACATGCAATACAGTTGCAACTTCTCAAGTAGATGTGTTGCCGAGTCCTTTAGTTACCAGCTGAAAGCAAATGTTCCCTGGGTATTTCACATATGCGAGAACATCCCATATCTATATACTGCTCTTTTCATCCCTCCGCACCCTGAACATGTCTTGCAGAAGAACTTGTACATCACAGAAAAGTGGGATGAGCAGTAGTAACTGCTCCTGGTAAAGCTGGTGTCCATGATGCTTTATTTCACTTGGGGAAAGGAGAGGACACACAGCCTGCCTCAGCAGAAGATGGTGTGAATTGATTATTTAATAACAAGCACAGTGCCTGCTTTTTTATTATTTTTATGCCTATGGAACTCGCACTCAGTTGGTGTGGTGAGATTACTGCCTGAGGCTGCCGCCAAAGAGCTGCAAGAACAGGAGCCCATTGGACACATGCTGGTTCTGTTGCATGTCTTAATGAAGCTTTAAAATGCTTGAAATTGTTTTTGAAATAAAATATTCCATAGCTGCAAGTTAACTGCATGCTTCGTAATAATTGTTTAGCCAAATAAAGGAAAATTGTGAGGAACAAGGAAAAG
Organism: Oxyruncus cristatus; assembly: GCA_013399855.1. Classification (NCBI taxonomy): domain Eukaryota; kingdom Metazoa; phylum Chordata; class Aves; order Passeriformes; family Cotingidae; genus Oxyruncus; species Oxyruncus cristatus. Next base: position 116,211 of record VXAY01001664.1, read on the forward strand.
TTAGATCGATGGCTAGAAGAAAAAGGTTATGTAAAATAATCATGAAGAAGAGAAATTAAAAAAAATACTATTAGCATCACAGGCTTTTGCACAAAGACTTTCCTTCCAATAGCATCTTTTCTTTTCCAACGGTTACTGTTCATTTTATTCTCCCTGTTTGCTGCAAATCCCAGAAAAACTTTTTCTATGGGAATAATAAGGAAGATGGTCACAAATTTAGGCAGAAACTGGAACACAGTGTAAAATTTAAAATCAGAGGTATTAATTTCACTGCCATTTTGAGTGGGGTTATGGTGGGCTGTAAATTATTAATGATTTGACTGGAATTGCCTTTTTTTTTTAACTCTTAAATCAACTGTGATTAAACAGAAAAAAGCACAGAAAGACTTTTGTTTGTAATTGTCAGCTCAACTTGTACATTTAGAGCCCTTCCTCATTCAAATTTACTGCTCTTAGTGGCCATTAGTAACAGAATGAATAATATGTGAATAAATCCTCTCATGGATACCCTTTCTCTCTGTAGATTAAGAGCAGAAATTATCATTTGTGGACACATATTAGTGTCCAAAAGTATCTGACAAGTGTGCAGCTGTTTGTTTTGAACAAATTATTTTTGAAAGATTAGTACACCCTCAGGTTTTGTGTTCCTGCTATGGCATGAAAATCCATTCTGGCATGATTTTAAATTACAGGGCATTTAGGAAGAAAATACAGAAGGTAGTTACAGTGGACAGTAGGACTTGAGGGAAATACCTACAAGCTAGTGCAGGCATTTAAAAATACCAATATTTTTGTAAAGTCTTTAGGTGACGTCTGGTAATAGATATTTAATCCAGCAAAAGCACTTTCATTGCTTACTTGTTAAAGTAATTTAACGGATGAGTGATGCTATTAATGGACCACATGTATAATCCAGACTTTTTTTGTTCAGAACATTCCTTTAGGGTTTTAATTTCTAAACAAGTTCAGAGGCAATTTGAAGAAATTTATCCTATATACAAGCTATGGGAAACATAATTTATTAACTTTTCTTCTTAGCATTTCCTCTGCATTTAGAGGATAAGAGAAACTACTGTGTATACATGTGTGCAACTTCCAGTCAGCTGAGTGACAGACCTTGTTTTATTAGAAACAAGAGACTGTGAATGGAGGGTATGATTGAGCGTGAGAGAGGGAGATGAACAAAGGGCTTAAAAACAATTGTAAGTTATCTGAAAGAACATAAAATGTTAGGCTTCCCTTCACTGTTTTTTTGAGAGAATTGCATTAGTAATGTCTGTAGCATAGTTCTTGCAAGAAGTTGTAGCAAAAAAGCCAAAAACTCAAATCATAGCAAAACCAGCCTTTCTTTCCATCCCAACACTTTGAGATGCTGGAAGAATTGAAGAATTGAAGATAGACAGATAATTAGGTAATAAAAATAAACCTTTAAATAACCTGTTGGTTTTTTTAACACCTGTTGGTATGAAGGAGTCATGCTATTTTGAACAATTGCAGAAGTTCATTGATAAGCATTGCAGTTTTGCTTCAACCAGGACTTCATTTCTTTCCTGAACACATGGCTATGTATTGCTGAAACTCAGATATCACCTACGTAGAGTAGCAAGTTAGGGAAATAACCCATTGTAAATGTGTCTGACTTTGTGAGGATCACTGCTCACTGAGGATCACATGGTTCAAGGAAGAACTAAAATGTAGTTGTTGACTCCAAGCTCAGCTGTTTCCAAATAAATGTTTGTGAAACCTCCCAACTTTAATAGTTGCATTGTATCATCCAAAAGACGTGCAACAGAATGAATAGATGACCTTTCAGATAGAGAACAAGCTGTTCACCGTGTCTTTTCATTTACTGAGACAAAGTACCCTTTTTATGCAGAGATAATACTTTCCACCATTTTTAACAATGTTGGTGAAATATAAAGAATTTAATTGTTTTGTTTCTGAGTGCAAGGGGGTTTTGCTATTTGTCTTTAGATCAGGACTCTTTCTAGGCCAGCTGTGTTAAATGCGTTGATCTAGATAGATTTATTTTAATTTTTTAAAAGACAATGGAGGTATTTTGAATCCCATAGCTCACAGCTATCCATCCATGTGATATCCACATGATATTTGTCTTTGAATGATATATGGATGAATTCTTATTGCCATCCTGCACCGCAGCTATAGGATCAATAATTTGCTGACAAGGAGATCCAAGGCAGCTGTAATGGAAATTGGTCTAAATTATTGTGAAATTGCAGCCTTAGCATGAAAAGCTGCTGGGATGCCCTCGATTGCACACTCCTACACAAGCACTAGCTTGGACTGGAACAAATTGCAAACAAATAGTAAGTAAATCAGGATACAGAAATCAGGGCTCATCCTTGTCTGTCTCACGTGAGGCGTGGTTTGGCCCTTAGTCTTTGTAGTTGTAAATCCACCAGTTAAATCACAACTGAATATGGTTAATGCTAACTAGTACCAAGTAGTTATACTGGTAGTGTTTTTGCTCTGCAATATAACCAGAATCACTTCTGTTATTGTTGAGCCTCTGTCCATGTTCCTACTCTTGTATGGAAAAGCAAACCTGTTCTCTTGTGTAAAGGAACACAGTGTGTTTGCTGAAATTAAAAGAAATACACTGAACAGGAAACCCTCAAAACTTGGAAATCTTACTATTTGGGGAAGAAAAAATAAAACCAAAAAACCAAACAGCAACATTTTAATTTGTAATTAGAGAGACCAATATAATTGTCTGTTTGCAGAAAAGATTTTGTTGTGTGAACCAGATACAGATTCACTCCTAAGACCATGCATCATGTATGAGTAGTTTACTAAAATTGGAAGCAAATTTGTTTCAAAATTGTATAATAATTTCAGTTGGAAGGGTTTTGTGAAAGCATTGGGTCCAGCTCATGCTGGAAGCAGGTCCAGTAAGACCAGGATGCTTGGAAAGCCCTGAATATACTGATGTTGGAGATTTTGCAGGTAACTTGTTGCAATGGTTGACCCTTCTCACAGAAGGAAAAGAGGAAATCCCTTGATCTAGATGAATTTTTCTTTGTTGCCATCTCTGATGGTTGCCCCTTGTAATTTTGTAGCACATCTCCAGGAAAAATCTGGCTTGGTCTTATCTACACTCTGCCGTTGGGTTGTTGAAGACCACCATGAGATTACCCTGGCATCCTAGACCACACCCAGGGCTTTCAGCTTTGTGCTGTGTGCAGTAAAGGCTTGGAAAAATCCTAAAAATAGTGTAACGTGGGAATGAGGAATGAGAAAGATACACTGAGGTCCAAACTGGCCATTCATCCTGACAATCTGGGTTGCTTACAGCTGCGGTGTGTAGGGGTGGTCTGTTAGCAAGTACCTTTAGACTGTTTTTGTAACAATGATAGAAACCAAGTGAAGAAAAAACCTGTCCATAATGTAGTTAAACAAACCTTAGGGAAAACTTCTCAGCACTTACAGTGATGGCCACAGGACTAACCAGCTAAAGATTTGCATATATTTATTTCATGGTTCTCAACTACTGTGCATAGATGGTAATCACAGTACATAGCAATCACAGTTTTCTCTCTCCTACTACTAAAAGCTATTCTTCTGAATTTCCCGAACAAGTTAGTGTATGGAAAGGTTGCTTTGTGTGCAGCTCAGCTAACTGGTATGGTGGTATTTGTGATAAGGACTCTTTCTTACTGATCCCTGAACTGTGACTTATTTGTGCATAGGTGTCTATATTGTGCATAGGTGCCTCTTGGTGCTTTGAGGGCCGAGAACGTGCTTGTTAAATGAAGGGACCGAGCTCTGCAGTGGTGACATACTGTTAACTTTCTGAAACTTAGGTTCATATATTCTGCATTCTTTGGACCTTGTTTTTTTTTTTTTTTTAGAGTTCCCAATTCCTGCCATGCACAGTAGCAGGAATAGGTACTCTCTTCCTGCTCTCACTAATGTATTGTACCTTGGGCTTTTTTTGTCTTCCTCTGCAGAAACTCTCCTGGATGACTTCCTGCTCACATACACAGTTTTTATGACGACCGATGACTTGTGCCAGGCACTTCTGAGGCAATATCCTTTTACTGAATGTTGTAGTCACAGGGGTCACACACTTTCTCCCAGTTTTATCTATTGTTGAGCCTTTTATCAAAATTGCATGCCTGGTTTTGTTCTTTACGTATTATTGAAATTATTGGAACAATCCTGCATGATTATTTTGAGGTTGCATGAAAAACTGGTAAGAAAAGAGAAAAATTGTCAAATATTTACTATGGCATGCTTAGAAAGTGGACTGCACTTGAGATTTTGGCATCACAGCCCAAGAAATGCATGAACAAACTGGAGAAACTTCAGAAGAGAGCAGTGGGAATTACCAGTATTCCAGAAAAAAGACCTACAAAAAAGATGTGAAAGAATCGGGATTGTTTTACTGAAAAAAGGGAATCTATATATAAATGGGACAGTCTTTCAGGTACCTAAAGAGGAACAGAAGAATCTGTTCCCATATCAGTGCCAGATGGGACAAAAGGCAGTGAGAATAAATTGCTGTAAGACATTTTCATGTTAGATACTAGGAAGTATTTTAGATTTTTTTTTTTTTTCCTTCAGAAAATAAATGGCGGAGTGGGAAATGTGTGAGACAGTAGAATCTTTTATGTTGGAGAGCATTAAGAAGAAGAAACCAGAAAAGATATTCCAGTGGTATACTTGAGCCTCTCTTAAGGTGGGCTAGTTAGGGTGGATTTGGATGGACTAGTTTAGCTGATCTTTCAAAGTCTCTTTTTCTCCAGTCCAGTTTTCATAAGGTTTATGATACTTGGAATTTGACTCAAATCTGTAGCTTCCCAAAGTTTAGGTTATATTGTATTCTTAACTCAAATGGATTGAGGATGAAGAGATTCAAAATGGAAACATTAAATCCAAATTTGGATATGAGTTCCCCGAATTGGCACGTGCCTGTAACTAGGTACACACACACACACATTCACTTATTAAAACATTTAGAATTTGCATAGCTGAGGAATCAATAAAGAGAAAAGTCCTGCTCTGAAATCAAATATACAAAAATAAAGCTACCTCAGAATAAACCTGTATTAAAGTAACTCATAGCAATGATTCAATTTTTGTTTTTGTTTACAGATAAATAAATTTTTATAACTGTGATGAGGTAACATTTGAAGTGGGGTTAAAACCTCTTCAGGTTATGTTAATTCTTAGAATACCTACAAAGAGAAAAAGTAAAGAATAACCATTTTACAATCAGTTTTTCATCCGATACAGGATGTAAGTCTTAACTCATTCTGAGATAAAAGAATTATTTTCATGTATTTCCAGTGATTTCCATAAGCTATAGAGCATTGCTTAAATAAACTTGTGGCTATAAAATAAACTTTCTTTGCTTCCCCCCCCCCCTCTTTTCCTTTTTGGGGGGA
>VXAY01001664.1:121634-163107 GCA_013399855.1 Oxyruncus cristatus
TTTTCCCCCCCCCCCCCCTTCTTTACCTTTTGAGGTGAAAACATCATCTTTTTACCTCTTAAACGAAAGAACAGCGAAGGGATAGGAACAATAGACAGCTGGGGATTGTCTGTCATTTGGCGTTTCTGCTTTGTGAATAGGGAACAGTGGTAGAAATAGTTGTTCACTCTTTTTTTATTTTAATTGTATTATTTCTGCAGATGCTGTAATTTGTGCAGGCAAAAAGAAACTGACTTCCTTTGCCTGTTTTTTTTTGTTATTGTTAACGATGCATTGCCCTCCTTCCCACAGACATTCACGATGCCATCGGTGTGCAGGACAAAGGTTCATTCTCAGTTCTGCAGAAAAGACGTGACTCAACATTGTATAATTCCTTTTGAATTGATTTTATTTTTATAGAATCACCTCTCTAATCTGTAATGAAGAAAAATCCTGTTGGCACAGAGGATTTATTGGCATGTCTATTACTGAGAATTTCATTCCAAAAAGTGGATGAAACTCCTAAAGCTCCAGACAGGATAAAACATTTAAAACTGAACAGTGTACTGAAAAAAATCTTTCGGTGAGATGATTGCAAAGTCTTTGCCATCAGTTAATTTTTAAGTTTATGTGAGACCTTATTATTCATTCCTTAACCTACTGCACCTATTGTGCTAAGAACCACCAAGGGAAAGAAGATGACTCTGATGTGTCCTGTAGGAAGCGGAAAGTCTTGCATTTGGTATCTCAGTGGACTTCTCTCTACAAAGACTGGTTACATGAAGATGAGCATTTAAAACAATTTTTAAAGGTATTGAAACACTTTCTGATGCACTTCAGCACTGTTTAATTACTTCCTGTGTCTAAAAATCCGCAGCAGAAAAATCTATAAAACGTATTTTTTCATACTTACATTTTCTCCATGAAATCTATAATATAAAATGATTTGCTTGTGTCTTCCTTAAATGCCTTAAAGATGGTCAGTTTGAACAGAAAGCCTGTTATTGTCAATACATTCAATGTCAAAAACATTAACATATGAAACTTACAGAAATCCCATGATGTCTGGAAGATGGGAAGAGTTAGGAAGATAAGAAATAAAACTGCAAAGATGTGGAGGTTCCTTGGACACACTGATCATGTGTGTCAGAACAGGATCTACAGTCGCTATCCAGAGGATCGCGGGCTAAGAGTTCTCAGGTCTCTGTAGGAGGTGCTGCTTTGACTGAAGAATGAAATTTATTCTTCAGTGTTTTGCTGAGTGCACATGGGGAGCAGCACAAATTTATGTCTTTTAATAGATAAAATTTTGTTCCTACTTGTTAGCAAAGATCTTCTGATTTCAGTATGAATTCCAAAAGCTCTTGTAATTCACTTGTGCATTTGCAGATAGACCATTGTTGCTGACCAATATCCATCTCATTGTTGATTTTTTTTTAATATATATTTTTTTCCCTGCTGGTTAAAGATGAGAGTATTTTAGGAGACTTTGCAGAATCTTCCACTTTTCCTGATGAGACTCTTTATATGCAGATGGAGATCTTGCTAAGGGCCATGGAGGTGTGACTGTGCACTGTCACACAGTTTCTCTTCTTGAAGCTTCTGTGCAATATTAAACAGCAGTAATGTTAACAATGGTTGCAGTTACACATGCAAAACCAACGTCTAGGATTGTAGGCCAAAATCATTCATGCAGAAATCTGTGAATGTAGGATTGTTAATTGGGACATAGCAAACCTGATGACTCAACTCATACATATTCCTCGTTTTCTTAGAAGGGAAAGAGAAGGATCTGTGTGCAGATTCTGAAAAAGTGTAGAGAAAATATTTCCTACAATTTCAATCATGACAATACCTTCCCCCAAAATTAGAAGGAAAGTTTATATCTGTTAGTTTATAGCTAAGGAGAGTTCTGGGAGTTTGTGGAAGACAGCAACTCAATTTAAAATGTATGCAAATGTGAGGAAAGGTGATATAGAACATTTGCCATTTTAAAAGTATTAATTCAAGAAACCTGTTTGTTATCATTTTGGATAAATGAACATGGTGTGGTGTGCTGCCTTGCTTCAGAATGTGTTCTTCTGACCTAACCCAGATTTTGTGTAACAGCCACCAGTGGTGTTTTAAATTTTCCCATTTGTAGAGAAAAGAGGATAAACATTTTGGACTCTTACTTGATGACACTACTAAGAGTGTTTCTCCAAAGACAAGCTGAATATTGACCAGTTGGAAATTTAAACAGGAGTGTTCTCTCCTTATGTGTTTTGCATAAATATGATGATGAAAGTTGTTTTAGTAAGCTAGTGCCTGAATTGTTTTAGACTGCTGATGTGATGCCTTAGATTTTATGTTTGAGTTGTCAGACATTTACAGATACTGTTTTATTTTGTAGACAATATACAGAAATGTGCTAGATGATGTGTATGAATATCCCATTCTTGAGAAGGACCTTAAAGAATTTCAGAAGATACTTGGGATGCATCGCCGTCAGTAAGTATTAATTATATTTGTGATCAAGTCTCCTTTTATTTAGAGTGTAATTTGTTTTTGTCACCATCTTGCTGTAACTCAGTAAAGTGACGAGTGATACAAGTAACATACTCATTTTTACAAATCATTTCTTTTAAACTAAAGCTAGATTATTCAGTTTTCTCTGATGTTTGTTGGGCTTCACTTCCATCAATTTTATTTGGGCTTACTTTCAAGAAGAGCAATACTTTGTGGATAAGCTGACAAAAATTCCCTCAGAAGCTGCTGCCTGTGACTTCAGATGGTACCTTCATTCTCATTCTCTCTCTCTCTCTGCAGTCAGCTGTACTGAGAAGTAAATACCTTGTAATAGTCATCTCAGGGTTATTATTTTACTAATAATTATGGTATTTATAAAAGATATTTCCTTGGTATTGTTTTACAACAAAGGAGTTTGTTTCCATGGTTTGGCCATTGGGGAAGTGGAAGGAGCTGTGTCCTTGAGGGTGACCCTGACTGCTTACCTTGGGGGCGTGAGCTGTGTTTGTCTACTCCAACAGCTCAAGGGCTAACAGCATTGCTTTTCACTACATCAATTGTGCAAGGCAAAAAAAAGCTTTCTGGCAGAGGCAGATGCCTTTAGTTTTTCCTGAAGGAGCTCTGCAGCCCTTCTGCAGTGACCATTTAGTGTTAAAAACTTTCTGATGTTGTAAACTTTGTAATGGCTAAAACTTCCTATTCCTAAGCTTTGGCTGGAAACAATAATTTGGATTTTCCTTTTTGTTTCAGCACTGTAGATGAGTATTCACCTCATCGAAAGGTAATTGCTGCTGGTTTATAGATAACTTACCATCTCACTTTATTCCCCTTTCCCCACTTCCCTCTCTTTTATTGGCTTCTTAACTGAAAGTGACTGGTGGCCAAAAACATGACAGGACACAGCAGAGAGGTTCAACCTGCAATGCTGTTTAGGGAACTTTTTTCCTGTCAGTGCATCCTGGATGTCAGCTGTGTGAGCTAACCTGCAGTGGCTGTGACAATATTAGCACCTTAACGAGATGCATTGAGATGTCTAAATTCAGGAGGGGTCCAGGAGTGTGTCCCCTCTGAGCTGGAGAGATGTAGCAACCTGGGCAAACCAGTCTGAGCACAGGCACTGTCACACATCCATTGACATGGATATCAAGTAAACAGAGCAAAGGGCAGATTTGTTGTGACAGGGACAGAGAGAGAGGAACATGAATCTGTCCATTTAACTGAAGGAAAAAGATGCAGCCGGAGTTGGTGTACAAAGTTCTCAGAGGTGAATTGCTGTGCTCGTCAGTTTTACCATGCTGAGGCTAAAGTGTGTAATGAGCTTAAAATGTTACTGCAAAAATGTGGAAGGCAGAACATGAGATTGAAGTGAAATTGCTAAGTAGGCTGATTGGTACATGAGAAACATGTATAAGAATAAGTGTATGAGAAACAAGCTTTGAACATGACTACAGAAAATCTTGAATCGTGCAGGCTGCTTAGCCTTAGCATGTCCTGCTTCCTGCAAAATCTCCACCTTGGTCATTATTTAGTAAGGCAACTCCCAGTTTACTGGTCCAAGAACGGGTGGGTGGATTTCCTATGCAGGAACCTTTTGGCCAGACATATGGGTTGAATGCTATGTTCTGTGAATTACTGCTTTGTAAAGGGCAGGGATGCAAAAAGTCACTTTTGTGATGTGGTTTTTTTTCTTTCTTTCTTTTTTTCCCACTCTTTCACAGAATAAAACCTTTTTTCACCAGTTCAGTGTAAAGGAGAACTGGCTGCAGCACAGAGGAACCATGAATGAAACAGAAGAGAGTGAGTATAAATGAAAAAGTGGAGAACAAACTCAAAAACTATGAAATTGTTTCTCAAGGGCCTCTATGTAAATATTTTTTAACTGACATACAGCTTTTCTGTTGGACCTTCTGTTGGACAAAAGAAGAAATGTTATGGCTGTGTAAGTTTAACTTCCTGCTTCCTGCTTTTGCAGTGGTTCAACGGTGCCATGGTATCTCAAGGGGGTTTTGCTCTGTGTGGTTCCTCCAGCACCCTTGTTGCAGAGCTGTGTGCCTCTCAGGCTTGAAGGCAGCCTGTCCAGGCATTATTTCTGCTCCATTTCATGCTCTCGGTCCCTTGACCTATATCTTGGTTGTGAAAGGTGAATGTATAAGCCTGTCACATGTAATGGGCCAGGATCTACTAACTCTGGGAACGTGCCTTAGTTCCTTCTCTCCTTGAAAACATCTCTGCTTGGAGTGCAAGGTGCCACTTCACTTTAATGTCAGCCATTTCCCTTCATCACTACTAATACTATAACGCAGTGAGGCTGTCTCCCTCCTGTAGTGCCTGTATGAGGAAGGAGGCAGAGAGGAGAACACTGTGTACAGGAGCAGGGAACAGGCAGAAGGACCTACTACCTGGCAGTGTCACCCTTTGACAGTGTATCTTTTTTTCTTACTGGGAACAAAACTCCGGAAGTTCACTTGAAGTCAGTATATTTTTAGTGCTCATTTGTGACAGAATAAAAACTGAGCTCCTTCAACGCCAAGTCTTTCTGCACAGTGCGTGCTGCTGATAGATAATTCTCTCTTTGTGTTTCAAATATAGGGGGTTTTGAGGTATATGTTATCAAGGCTGCTTCTGAAAGTGTTATTTCTTGATGAGAACCCCCACATTCATTCTTCTTAAAAAGCTGGACACAGCCTTGGGGTGATTAGGAAGGAAAGTGTACTGGCTCCAGAGAGGGGGGACAGACCGTGGGACAGACTGGGACAAGAAAGGCAGGGCCCAACAAAGCCAGTTGTGACTGGTTAAATTGCTTTTGTCTCAGTCCTTGAGAACATGAGCCATGGACTATGATAGGAGTGAAGGAATGAAACAGCAAACATGAAGTAGGAGGAGGGAGAGACAGATGCTGAGGCTGGACGTCCAAACCTTTATGGTGGAGTGCTGTCCGACTGATGGTGCTTGTGGAGGATGGGTCTGTCCAAGCTGCACCATTGCCACTTGACCAGAGGCATTTTATCTCTTAATGAAATCATTACCAGGGAGGCTTGCAGTTCATGACCACTTCCTTCCACTCACATTCCCTCCTTCTCACAGAGGAGCAGCACAGGCTCCTGAAAAAGATGGCATGGTCCATCCCAATAGATACCACAGATAGGACTTCGGAAAGGTGTGAGGGGACAGTCATTATGGTGGTTGTGCTCAAGGACCTGACCTGTGCGTTGATTTAGTTCAACGTTAAAGGACAGATCAATAGACCTTTTATAAATTAACATCGCTGTCATTGTCCCTTTGCAAATGAAAAAGAGAAGGACATTTTCAAACAAATTCACTGTAAGCAAGTTGTGTCTCTCTCTGTATAGGAGTTCAAATATTCCTGTCAGATTTTTTAGAATTGGTTTTTCTACTTAGTAATTTAAAGTGCAGTTTGATGTGTCTGTCTTTAAGAGTTGTATCCACACTGAAGAGAGGTTCTGCTGTAGGATGAACATCTGATTTACTGTCTGTCGTCAGAGACAGGCTAAAAGAGAATTATAAAGTCAAATGACTTTTTCTTCCCCAAGGCGCAGTGTTAAGTTCCTCCTTCATTCTCATCTTCATTTTTGTTTTACTACAACAGAAAAAAGAAGGTATTTTTGAGGATAGAGTTCTTAAGTGCTTCTGGCATGGCTTCCATTAATGAAGTACCCTGAAGCCATGAAGATTTGTAGGACAAGCAAAGAGCTCTTGCTGCATACATCTGTCAGTAAAAATAATTTTAAAAAATACAGCATTTCTGGAGAAGAAAAGTTTTATCCTATACTGGCATGGTAGCAGACTGTCTACAATAAGAAGTGCTAGAGTAGAGGGAAATGGAAAGTTTAATTAAGCACTGAAGTAAGTATGAAACCAAGAGCTGTGATGATTCTGATTAGCAGATGTTGTAATTTTTGAAATATTTATGCAAGTCTGCAGCTCTGTTTCTTCCCCTTAAAGTATGGCAGCTGTATTTCAAAGAACTAGCTACAGCAAATTTGGCACAATATGTAAACCTAAAATTCAGGCAAGCAGAGAGAGACTACTTCCCTTTTGTAGCAGAAAAAACCCACTAGGTGAGCTGACGACCATGTTACTGCTGGGGATCTCCCTCTCAGGGCCAAACCAACTCATGGACCTGAGTGGAAGTGATGAGCCCAGGGATTGTCTCCAAGCCAGTCACTTTTATGTGTGCTACAAGTGATTCAGGAAGAGAATTGTCAGAATTAATTGCATTGCTGTTTGGGCAGGCTCTGCTGCTGCTAAAATACTCTGGCAATGCACGTAGATGTGTAGACAGATAAGCTATCAGGAATGGTTGAATATCGGGGAGCGCTGTTCTTGCTAAGCCTCCTGTTCAAGGGGGAAGTGGAGGTCCAAAATAATTCCTGCAGCAGATATGAAAAGTACTGAAAGGACAGTGATTTATGTGAACTGAAAAGGAAAAGAGAAAAGATGGTGACAGCTGGGTTTACAAAGAAGATAGGCAGTGGTAGAGGTTGTCTGTGACAAATCCTCATGGTAGGAGGTCTTAAATAGATATTGCTGTGGGAGTCTAGGTTTCCATTTGTTTGCTTCTCTCATTTCCCAGGGAGAGGAGGTGGGAAGGGAGGAAATGATGACATTTATGCTTGGTTTCATGTCCCTGCGTGTCAGGGTGCAGCAACTGCCCTTCCTGCAGCTGCAGCAGCCACACAGCTGAGGCATTGCCATGGTCGGGTCTGCTGAGCATGTCTTTCTTCCTTTGTGCAGTTTTCTGCCGTGTGTATATAACAGAGCACTCCTATGTCAGTGTGAAAGCTCAAGTATCCACTTCAGCTCAGGAGATACTGAAGATCGTGGCAGAAAAGATCCAGTACCCGGAGGAGGAGTTGGCACTGGTGACTGTCGCGTTCTCTGGTGGTAAATAACTTCCCTTCAACTGATTAATTACTTTTTAGTGCATCACGTAAGAGAGAGCTGACATTTTCTGATGCAAGGATGCAACTGTTTCTGTATAGGCCCACAGCTGGATGACCATGAGGAACAATGAGGAACTCCTTCCCAGAGAGTTGTTTCCATGGCAACAGCTCATTCTTGGGTACTGTGGGATACGCATCTCCTGGCTGGGAAAGGGAGTGTAAAGAACTCTCTCTCCAGCAGTTTATTTTTTCTCCACAGATGAATCTCCTACTTTGGACTTTAAATTAATTTTGAAGGCATTGATCATGATTTGCTTTAAAAATATGGAAGGGAATAACAAATACTATATGCATATCTGTTTCCTCATTTACAGCATGAGTAACAAATATTATCTAGCAGAAAGGAAGAAAACAGATTTGCATAGTTGAGATACTGAGAGCAATCTCAGCAATATTTTGTAAGCAGTCTTGCTTATGACTGGCATCTTTTGCCTATTGTTTTAGTGTTAGTTGAACAGAAGGGCTTATTGTCTTTTTTAAGGAAGACTAGACTGATCATAGGCTCATACTAGGGACCAGACAAACCCCCGAGATTTTCTTTGGTGTTTGGCAGGTCTCAGTCTTGTTGGTCATATTGTTTTGCTCATTGTGGTGTCTTTCAGAAGCAATTTAAGTAGGTACATAGAAATGTGAAGCTGTATCTATAAAAAGGATTAAGAGTGTAGAATATCCTAGCAGTATTCTCAGCTAACATTAGCTGGTGTTAATCCCCTGAGACAAAGGATGCACCTTCAGAGTTATAGCAGTCATTGCTACTTTGTCAGTCTAGTTAAATGGAATACACTCAAATGCTGGCTTGTCCTGTTTATGTGTTCAACTCAGAAGTGGAGGGTCACATTTTTCTCCCCCATGCTGAGCTCAATTAAGTAACCATATTTTTGAGGGCACTGGTGTGGGTGTCAGTGAGCTGGTGCCCTGCTCTGGCTATTGAGGGCCTGGGCATGGAGCAACCATACAGGAGCATTACACATAGGTGTCCTGGCCAGCCAGGCTACATTATTGCCAGGCATACTCTTTTTACCCTCCTGTGTACCCAAACTTGCCTCCAGTGCATTTCACAGCACTGCAAAATCACTGCGCTGCTGTTGTTTTTCAGGTCTTGTTCTCCTGTTCAAGAGTAGGGCAAGTTTTGCTCTGATAGCAATAAATCTGGTGCTAACTGCTTGCTTAGCTAAAGAAAACCAACACTTCATAAATAATGAAACACACTATTATCTTTAGACACACTGGTTCTCAAAAAACAATAATTAAAATGAAATTACAGTTGGACTGTCATTTGTACATGACCATTGTAACCCCTAAAAGTGTTTTTTGTCACGTTGACTGAATTAATTTGAAATGCAAAAATTTCAGTCTCTTTCTTCTTATGTGTTGTGACTCCTGTGCTGTGAGTAATAAACACCAACTTGCCACTTTTTTTGTGTGTTTTTTTTTGCTATTTGCGTGACTCACTACTCTTGTCTTCTCTCCACTTTGAGGGCAGCAGTGTGAGCATTGGAGAACTCATTGTTTTTGTACTCCAGTTAGGGATGAGCAAGCTCTTTATTTGAAATTACCTTGAAAAATATAATGGTGATTCAGCATCAATGTATCTGTTTATCAGTGTGAGCATGGATAAGAGGGAAAACTATTCTGAAATTATGTTTGGCACTCATACTCCTCCTAGACCTACTGCTCCCTCATGGGCGATGCAAAGTCCAAGGTAGCTGTCAACATGTTTGTAGTGTTGACGGGTCTACCATGTGTCAGGTCTCCAGAGGATTACTTGGAGCCCTCAGGAAGAGACAGTTTTCCAAGGCAGTTTTTAAGCAGTGTTTTGGGTTTTGCTTTATTTTCCCCCATATCTATCCCAGGTGCATCCAAGATTCCCCAGAGTACTCTGAAGTGGAGAAAAAAAAGTCCTTTCTCTTTCCTATCAGTTTGGTGTGTCCTGCTCTTTTACGCAGATGTTTCCCACATTAATTATTCTGGGTCTAGAAGAATTTCTTTAAATACTGAGTTATAAAGGACTCTTTAGCTCTGCTCCATGAGGTGAATTTCATGGTGCTGGTATCCTTTAAAGTTCTTTTCCCGTTGATGAGCTGTGGCTACTGCTGACATCTCCAGCCCTGGTTTTGTCTGCCAGTGACATGCAGCAGCTCAGTCTCAGAGGGTGAGACACTCTGCTCTAACAAAAGCTACTACATTTACACTGTGTTGCAATGAAAGTTCTATGAGGCACGGGAGGTTAGATTAGATGATTTAAGGGTCTGTGTCTGTTCTATCCTGTGTGAAGTGCAGGTTGAAAGCAGAAGCAGGAAGTTTTTGTGCTCTAGTCCATCAGAGACATCTTGTCTTTATTGTGACTGAACGAGGTGGAGGTGATGGGTCCCACTGGGACTGAATTTGATGCTGTTACCTTCTAAGAAGTTGATGTGGTTTTACAAATATACCTTTTTTCTCACATATAGCTTTTACTCCTGTTCTGAAACTTTTGTGTTTTGTTTGCTGTTTTTACAGAAAAACAAGAACTACAACCGAATGACTTGGCTATCTCAAAATCTTTGGAGTCATCCAGTCGTATGTTTGTCTACCGAAAAGATCTAACTGATTCTTTGGTAAGGATCAGTATTGTATACTTCCAATTTTTTATTTGTCTGACTCCAAATTATGAACTTAATATTCCTCTCAGAGGGCTTTTTCAATGGAGAATTTATTTCTTGCTTCCTTAGTAAAGCTTACCGAGCTGTCCTACACCTAAAAAAAAATCTGTCATTAACAGCAGTTATTTGACTGAACAGTAATGGAGTCTGTTCATCAGTTTCAAATAGACCAAAGCTTCTGTACGGCTTAAAATCTACATCAGCCTGGAAAAGCTGACCTGTGTTTGTACAGAAATGGATGGGATGAGGATTGTTCAGGGCTCTTGTGACTTTTCCCCTCCACCCTGCCTTGTGCCTCTGTAACACTTGAAGTGGCTGGTACACAGTCACATAAAGTGGTGGGCAAAGTCCGTGAAATTACGTGTAGAAGTGGATGCTGTGAATTCCACCAAAATTACTGGACATCAGTGTGACCCCAGTGTTGTGGCAGCCACATGGTCAGTCTGTGGCTGGCATATGTCATTGGTGATATGTATATGTCCTTTTTCCTTCCTTCTGTCTGTCTGTCTCTCCATCCTCTCGCTGGGGCTGGGGAGGGGAGCAGGTTGAGAGGAAGCAGGTCTCTTTAATCCTTCCCTCTGTCTGCAGAAACAGGGATTGCAAACTCTCTCGCCACTATGATTTCCCAAAACCCTGGTGAGGCAGGCACAGTCAGGCACTCAGAGAATTGCACTTTCAATAGCTTTCTGCTAATTATGCAGACGTTTCAAGGAAAGAGCAGGAACTGTATCACAACTGACTGTTACATGTTGTCAGTAGCTCTAGGATCTGTGCATTCATCCTCAGGATGAGAAATGTCTATTTACATTTTGTTGGATCAATGTGCCCCGAAGAGCTGACATTCCGCTATCATTGTAATCTGTCATCCCCATTATCACCAGCGTTCAAGCCACTTCGGAAAATGTGAATATTAAGGGAACGTTTCCAGTGCAGACAGGTGACAGCCAACCTAGTTTCATTAGCTACGTAATAAAAATTGCAAAACTTGCTGTAACTGTCAGAAATGTAGCACCAAAGTAATGGCTTAACTGATAAGAATAATCTTTCATGTTGGCAGATGGTTCATGTGCCAAGTTTCAGCCTGATGAGGTTGAAAAACCCAAGAGAAATGCAAAACTTTGAAAATCCAAGCTAATAATGGAAATGTCAAGTGACCCTGAACACCACAGTAGTACCACTGCTCTCCACAGTAATATACTGAGTAACTTTCATGAATCAGGACAGACAGTGTTTTTATTCTTTGTTGATTATATTGGGATAGATTAATCATAAAATGTATGGATTTGTGCTATTTGTAAAGGTGGATTGGAGGGCAAGTTGTGTGTATTTATTCTAAATTCGATGTGTTTGCAAAATGATTCTTTTATCTTATAATTCAGAAATTTTGTGGTGTCTCAATTCAGATTTTATTTTCTGATGTTTTCAGGGATTTTATTTTCATTATGCTGTCTGCTTGGTCAATGTTTTATATTCAAGGTTTAGAGAAAGAGAGAGGAGGAGAAGGCTTTCCTCTCCAATAGCAAACCATTGATCCTATCGACCCATTCGCATTTCAAGCTATTTATTAAATAGGTTATAGCTCCCTGATTTTGATTAGTGGAAAAAAAAAAACCCCTTAGAGTGTACTTAGAGAAGATGACTTACTCAGCTGTTTGGTACCTTAGTCCAGTAGCAATTTCATTGCCGAACTTTTGGCATTTCCTAAGGATTTTTTTGCTCTTGGCTATTTATTTAGAATCCGTTTGCTGAAAATGAGGAATTGCAGCAAAAGTCCGTGAGGATTTTGGGAATCAACACCTGGGATCTTGCCTTAGAACTAACAAATTTTGACTGGAGCCTCTTTAATGCAATTCATGAGGTAAGAAGCACCTTATCCACTTCCAGGTATATTACTCCCATAACAACATGATTTGGCAGCTCTCAGTAGTGCTGGATGGTCCAAGAGATGTGTTGCAATCCTTGATACCAAAAAAGTTGTCAAAGGTTTTTAACTTTCCTGTGTTGGGGCATCTCATATGTTCACTAATATACCTGCTGGATTTTATTGGATTTGCCTCAAGAGAGTAAAAGACCATGATTATTCTCTAAAAAACTGTCTGTCTGAATGTGTTGTATATGCAAAATGTCTTATGCAGTTCATAGTTTTTCAGTACATACAGGATTCCACAAATAGTTGTCTTAGATACCACTTTATCCACAAAAGAATTGATGCTTCAGCGTTTTAGATGGTCAGTTTACTGTTCTTGTTAGGCTTCAGTGAGATGAAAAATACTGGGCAGGCTTTACTAAAGAGATAATGGCCCACTTCAGGGCCCATTGGGTTGTTTCAGTGACTTTGATAGGTTTTGGTGTGAGCTGCTGAGTAAAATGCACACTTAAGTAGAAAATGTCACTTGAAAATATCATTCACTGAAAAGCATGTAGGCTTTCTGACAAAATGAATGGGAAATTCCCTTGCTTCTCATCAGATGCTTTCCTTGACCTTTCATTTCAGGTTCTTTTATTCAGGTTAGACACTTCAAATTTGGAGCAGGCCAAATTTGGGATTTTTTTTTGCGCAGAGATGAAGAGCCCCACCTTTGTTGATGAAAAATTGGCTAACTTAGAAAAAAGTTTGAATGGAAATTTTTCAGACCCTGCAATGGTCTGATACGGATTCTTTTTCATACTGTAACAGAACTGGTGAAATACAGAAAAAGACTGTTTATATCTTATACCTGTCTGTAGCAAGAGGTGGAACTGCAGGAAATCTTACAAGGAAACCATATATTGCAGGACTTCCAGTCCACCTGCCTTCTGTAATAAGTCTCTAGACTTTGCTAAGACAAACCTTAATCATTTTTGATTGTCTCATGGATAATGAAAAAATAGTCATTTGTGACCAGATCTTGTTTCAAAAACGTGCTTCTAAATAATTTATAGTTAATTTACATTTAAATTGTTTTTATATCCCTAATAATGCTGCCAATATCTTCCAGCAAGAGCTGATATACTTCACGTTCAGCAGACAGGGCAATGCTGAAAACACTGAGAATCTCAGTCTTCTGCTTCAAAGATGCAACGAGGTCCAGCTTTGGGTTGCCACCGAGATACTCCTCTGTAGCCAGCTCTGCAAACGTGTACAGCTAGTCAAAAAGTTCATCAAGATTGCTGCCCAGTAAGTTCCTAAAGTTGCAACAAAAATCCTTGAATCCACATGCGTTATTTGGGGAGGAGTAGGTGCAAAAGCAATGAAAGAAAACTAATTTGTCATCCTGTGTTTTGTTAGTGTAGTAAGCATACCTAGATAAAACAGTCCCTAAATAACAACAGCAATCACTGGCCAAAACTAGACATGGTGGAGTATATGGTGCTCAAAGCTTTCCCTGCAGTTTAGCTGCTGTATCTGCAGTGTCAACTGCAACATCCCTGGTGGTGCAGAGATAGCTCCTTTCTTAGCCAAGATAACCTGAGGACCATTTGACAGAACTATTTGAGCAGCAAAACAGTCATTTACCAAAAACTACCCAGAAACCAAAAAACTGTTACCAACTTGAAAGCCCTGCCTCTAGAGAGGAACTTAACTGCAGTAAGCTGTTGCCCTTTCTAGTCTTCTCTGGAATACTTTTATATATTGGAGGGGTGGGTTTCTTTATTTATTAGATTTGACAGTCTATTCTTCCACTGTTATGGAATAGTTCTATACCTTGCAACAAATATACAAATATATACTATTCACAGAGAGTTCTTTTCTCTGTACTCACTCTGTCTTAGTAACCAAGGAAATGGAGCAATTTAACTATGTGCAACCATCCTCTTCGCCTCTCTCTCCACTTTCTGGTCTTCTACAGTATTTGAGAATGCATGTTTGTGGAAAATGTGTAATTCGTTCCCTTCATCGACTGGTTTGATTTAATTTGCAAGGCACTTACATACAAAGGACTGTTCTCTGTCGAAGCAGTGCCATTGGAGAAATTAATTCTTCTAATCTAATCTAGTGTAACTCATAAATGTGATCTGATTTAGTTTGCAAGTTGTATAGTATCCAGTAATATGTTCATTTTCTGCCATATTGATGGACAAGTTTGGTCCAATTACATCAAAAACCGGTTGGTTCTGTGTGCCTTGCCTGCACCACAGTAGTATTAATTTGCATCCCAGGAAAAATGTCATGTCTGTCCCACATTAATAAGGACATATTTGCCACCAGACTAAAATGTTGCTCTATTTGAATTGATTCCATCCTGTTACGTGAAAAGCCAAAGTTATGGATACTAAATACGGTTGTCAGTAAATGGTAGACAGGGTCTCCCAGTGTACTGCAGAAGCAGCCATCATTGTAGCATGTAGATGGATGATAAAATAAGTGAGCATGTAGTTTTCTTGGGATTTTGTTTTTAATCAGAAAAGCTGCTTTCTAAAAGAACATCAGTTCTAAAAGAACATCTCATCAGTTCTGGAAGATGTGATGAAAGAGGAACAATTAGGGTGGAAGGATGGTGTGCTAAGCACAGGACTCTCATCGTGAGGCAGAAGCCAAGCAGCCCTGCTGTTTTGTTTATGACTTAAGGCAGAGAGGTAGGGAGCTGTGAACAGCTCTGGCTGCTCCCTATTCTCTGCTCCCAGATTCAGCCAGGAATATTTATCTATGATTTTCCTCCTGTCAGGAGAGCACCAGGACTAAGATTTTTGTGTTCAACATCTGTGTGCTTCACTGTTCAGGAATGCCTGAAGAAAACAGAAGGCTTTTACACAAGTGTGTCAATACATAAAAAGAAGACAAAGGTTTTGAAACACAAATACATATGCTTCTGTTGATGAGTAGTCTGAAAGAGAAAACAAATGATTCATTAAAGAAAATGAATTAGCATGTTATTGGAAGTTAATATTCTGAGGAGTTATAGAAACAAGTCAACGTAGGGTCAGAATAAACAGATGACAACAGCAGCCTTCTTGCTCCCTAAGCAGTGGCTCATTGTAAAAGACACCTTCTCTCTACAGCTTGCTGTGAGAACTGGGCCCACCCAACAGTCAGTTTATGCAGGCTGCATTGGACACCTTCCTTGTTTTGAAGTGAATTGCCTTTGGGAGCTGTCTGACTTTAATGATAAAAGGACTCTAAGCAGCAAAGTTAGGATTAACTTTAAGACAGCTGAAGTGAAGTGAGAAATACACCATCTCAAGATAGTACACAGTGTTAAGTGCAGGCTTTATAAAACTTGTAGCAAGTGCTGGTGATTTTCCTGGCTAAGGCCTTGGCATGTACTTTTCCCTGATGATAAATCCCAGTGGAGACAGTGGATTCATTTGTACTTTAAATTGTCTTAAAGGATTCTCACTCTCACGTGCAAATGCGCATGTGTATTTATAGTAGTCTTGAAAAACCTGCACGAGAAAGGGCAATCTTTTTGTTTGAAAAGGAGTCAGTATTTCAGGATTTCAGATTTCCTAATGGACTAGAAAACCGACTAGAAATAAGCATGGTCTAATTGTATATGGTAAAATGTCGAAGAATAGACGTATCAAGCAAATTCCATAGGGACCTGTACTGGAACCAGTACTAGCCGCAACTAGTTTAGAGGGATATGTAAATTGAACATTAATCAGATTTTCAGACAATAAAAATGATGAAGGATTGCAAATTCATTGGAGGGTAGGAAAAAAAAGAATTATCTAAGGAGTCTAGTGGCATGTGCAAACAACAGTAGGATAAGATTTAATTTAGATAGATGCCAAGTAATTCAGCTATGGAATGCTAATACTGAGCTGAAGAAATAAATGCATGGTTGTAAAGAACAGTACTCTGACAGAGGTCCTTGGGTGATAATAGATGACAAATTAAAAGGACAAAATGTGATGCTGTTTCAGATAAATAATTTGCTGTTTGTTTTATGCTTGCATAAGAGAAAGGTGTAAGAACTTTGAGCCAAAACAGTAATTATGTTTCTCCTTTCCTCCCTACTGTCTCACTACATGAAAACGTAGTGAAGAAGGAAACACATAAGTTAAAATAAATTACAAAGAATTCAACGAAGGATAATAACAATATGGAAAAGCAGATTGCAGGCCACGACCACGAAGAGAAATTGAACAAACCAGTGATGTACAATTTACAGAAAAGATTAAAAAGGGGAGGAAAATATTTATTATACAAGAGAATAGAGGTCAGGGAATTATTCTGCATGGTAAAGGACAGCTGGGAGTAACTTGGACATTGAAAAGGGAAAATTACTTTTGACAGCAAAGGGCAAAAAATAACCTGCCAACAACAGGGCTGATGAAACACTAGAATGTTTTTTAAAAAAACTTCCTAGAGACCCTATCACCTAGACTGCAGGTGGTTATGAGAGGACATTTAATGAGTACATTATGTGGAAGATGATTGTATGTTAGTGCAGAGGGTTGAAATGAGACACAGTAACCTAGGATACCTGTGCATTCCATTTATCTCTGATTCTGAGTACAAAAAATCATATTTTTATTCCTCAGCTGTAAAGCCCAAAGAAATCTGAATTCGTTCTTTGCTATTGTTATGGGTCTCAACACTGCATCTGTCAGCCGGCTGTCTCAGACCTGGGAGGTAAGATGCATCTTTATATCTTTTAGATGCCATCAAAACCATTTCTCACAAAGGTTGCATACTGCTGAATTACCTTCTCTTTCTAATTATTGGTTTTTCATGACGAAATCAAACATGAAGTGACTATTGGTGGAAAAAATTCTCTGTGAACTGAAATCTTAGATACACTGCTATTAAATAAAAAACCTAAATGTGTCCCTCCGGAGTTTTAAATAAGAATAGAGCATGGAGATCTTATCTGCTTAAGACAAAATAAGTAATGTAAATTATCTTAGCATTTTAAGTATGATGGATTTTTTTAATTAAATTATTCCGTAAGAAAGCAGTTGTTTCTTTGGAGCCATCTTTCTTTCTGTTTTGACACAAAGTTGAAATAAACCCTCTTTAATACCTTTATATCAGCTCTTTTGCAGCTGCTCATCTTGAACAACAAAGTTAGGAAATGGGCCATGAATAAGGAGCATACTGGAGAACAGAGATTATTTGCTAAAGAAGCTACCATTACTAGACAGGGCATGGGTGTGTTTAGAGGAGGGTCCCACTGGGATCTGTATTTATATTGTGGATTTTTTTGTTTCCATCCAAGTAGTATCCATATTGAGTTCCAATATCCATATTGAGTCGTACTATCTGCAAGCTGTATCTGCAAGTATCTGCAAGTATCTGTATCTGCTGATGAACCAAAGTTGGGAAAGGAATAATTAAGAGCAATAAATAGGAATAAATAAGAAGCTTTATCCCTCCTTCCTGCCCCCTACTCCACAAGTGGGCAGTATTCAAAAAATATCAATCTGTAATACAAAGTGACAGAGAAGGGCTGTGATCTCCTGCCTCGAAGACCCTCTTGAGCACCAACAGCTGAAACCAAATGGCCGCTAGAGACTTACAAACCTGACACTGTCCAGAGCAGAGTCTTTCCCTTTAGCTGGAACCATGCCTATGGAAACATAACTCGTATGTCCGTTGCTTCAACACACAGAGAAACAAGGACAGTGGCTGTTTACAGGGACTCAGATAGGCAATTAAGAGATAACTTTAAATAAGAGATAAAGTAAAAATTTTAGAGAAGAATACATACCTGAGGATGATGATACAGAAACCCCTTGTCTCTGATATTTCTGAAACACCTCTCTAGGCAACATTTGCCCTGGCCTGCTGTTACAGGTTGCCTTCATCCCATTTCTCTGGGCTTTGGTAGGAGAGTGGAAGAGACCAGATATCGTATCAAAGGCACCAAGTGGTGACAGTATAGATCTCTCTGGCACAGAGAAATGCAAAATTTGCTGTGTGCTGAGACCTCTGGAGATCATGCGCTACCGGTGGACTTCTCTCAGGAAGAACAGGATATGTTGCTTGTCGGAACAAAGAGTGCATCTGCATATGTATCATTGCAAATATGCCATGTTTCTGTGCGTAAAATATTTATGAAGTCACGTTCTTTTTTTATTATTATTATTTGTAAAACTTCATTGCACTAGAAATTTCAAAAGCAGAAGGTTATTTGCATTAGTAATGTGACTTCTAGAAAGTAGAGCAATGTTTATAAATTAATTATAATTACTTACACATGTAAATGAAACAACCTAAATTTAAGCAGCCATTAAGACACTGAATTATACTGGCTCCACACTTGAATTCTTAAACAAGTAGTATGCTCCCAAGCATTTTCTTCTACTTGTCTTTTTTTACAGTGTGTTTTAATAAGCCTAACTTTCCCTGGTTGAAGATGCAATTGTAATTCCATGTGCAGTTATTTTAGCATTTTAGTCATACAGCACATCCGCTTAATCTTACTGTTCTAAATCTCTTTTCTCTTGGTAATGTTACTGGGGCTGTCAGGATCTAAGGACAAAGACAAGACAGGATTTGTTTTAAGAGGGGATATTTTTACTAGACTAACTAATATGGTTGGAAAAAAATAAACAGGTTTTTAAGGTACACACACCGTTCTTCAAGTCTGAGATACCAGTAGCAAAATTCAAACTGCAGAACATTGCTGTGAGCGTAATAAGGTGAATCCATTAAAACAGAGAGAAAGGAAGTGGATGCTTGTGGAGTAGAGCAGGTGTTGGCATGTGGGGCAAGATGGTAGTTTGTATCTGGGCTCCCTTAGAAAGTGCTTTATGCACCTCCCTGTGGGATTAGAATGAGATACCAGAGGTAGAGTAATCAGTTTGTTAAGGACAGTTCTCTCTCTTTGGCACTAGCATATGGCAGCAACCCTGGTCAGCCAGGGTCAACCACTGGGGTGGTGTATCAAACAGCACTGAGCGTGATGCCTGTTAATTTCTAGAACTCACATTTTAGGGGAAGATTGATTACAGCAAATTATTTAACCTGGATGTAATCACAGTTCCTGAATTCTCAGCCCGTGTTACTGCTTCCAACTAGATATGGATATTCAGATAACTGCAGCTGGCATGGAAGCTAGGGAAGAAAATAAAGCCAGATGCTAGCAAGCAGTTTCCATAAAAGAAGGATGCAGGGTCCCCGAGGCAAAGCTGCAGGGCCCAGTGCCTCACTGGCATTGCACTGAACATGGTCTGTAATTAGGGCTCTGGGAGCTGAGGAGCAGAGGTTAACTGCCTGTTGATACTTTTAGCAGGCACTTCACCCATGGCAGTCTCATGGAAAAAAAAAGCCTCAGCATTTTTCTGCCTAAATCAACTTCTCCTCCCCACCCCCCCAATCCCTTATCTGTTTTTTCCACTTCAGAAAATTCCTGGGAAGTTCAAGAAACTTTTCACTGAACTTGAAAGTTTGACGGTAAGTACTGCGCTGACAGCAGAAGAGCATTGCTTGCTTTACTTGTCTTCTTTCTTCCTAATTTATTTGGAGTCTGCCTGTTACTGTCTGGAGCTGGAACTTGTCATGTCAGATCCATGATTTGCCAAAGGCCATGTGGCTCTCCAGAGCTCAGAGGTGGTCTCCAAACACAAAAAGGAAGGAGGCTGTATTCCTGACAGTTGGAGGAAGGGCAGAGAGAGGCAAATGTAGTATCAGTTCCCCAGCATCCATTTGGAAGCTCTTCCTTTGCTCTGGTAGTTTTTTAGCCTTTATCTGAAGCAACATGCTGCAGATCAGGAGAAAAAGAGGACAGCTGAAATTTTAAAGAACAAATGTCAAAATCTGAGGTGGACGGTCTTTGTCAGCATTATCAAAGCTGAATAAACAAATGTTTCCTCTGGCTGTCATGGAAGTGGGTGGGTGGTGAGATCACTGCCTGGCATGGGGAATATGAGATCCGGCCTTTAACAGCTGTCATGCTTCTTTACTTGGAGCTTGTAGTAAATGAATGTGTTTTCAAGATTCTGTGTGAGCTGGTGTGCAAAAATATTTGTTTATATGGGAAATTTAGATGAATTTTCAGTTGCCTACACAATGCCACTGACACACACTCCCTTTTTTTTTATTTGTTGCTGTTTGGTGGTATTGTTTTGGTTTTTTTTTTAAGAAGAAATTAATCAATACATTCTGGGATACATTTCATGCTAGATAGTAAGAGATTTTGCTAATAGAAATTTGTGGGGAAATTACAGAGCAGTCCAAGTGAATCTGTTCTGCAGCTTACTCCCATTTTAGCACTGCTTCATCTATGGGAACATAATTGCTTTTGTTCCTTCAACTGTTTACATTTCCTGTTCAGTTTAGCATGTCATCTAGCTTAGAAAACCTTGAGCTACCTTGTTTCCCAAGGAGATCTTTTATGTCTAAATCATGTTCAGATCATAAGCCCACAATGGCTTTAGAATTGCTCCTTCTATAGCCTATTGATTTTTCTCTCTATTACTCAAATGGTTTTGTAGGACCCTTCTCTGAATCACAAAGCTTACAGAGATGCGTTCAAGAAAATGAAATCTCCGAAAATCCCCTTCATGCCCTTACTTCTGAAAGGTAATGTTAAAGCTTGGCTGCTCTCTGTTGTCATTAATTAACTAAGTGAAAGGTGATTTTTCCTTCAGGTGGTCTTAAGATAAGTATGTGACAGATATAGTGGTATCTACAAGATAGCACTTGGTCTGGGTAATAAACAACTTCCTTTTAAGACAGGAGGAAGATGGCAATTTTCACACAGGTTTTCAAACTTCATATATTCCTGTCAGGTGTGGATAGAGCTGTGTACCATTGCTTTGGCCACATCTTCTTCAGTGGAGAAGTGAGACCTTTCAGGCCCCTGAACTGAGCTGCACTGGGTGCACCTGCACCAGTGGCTTTAGTCATGCTGCTACTCTGACATGCCTGTTCAGAGGTGCCTCCCTGCTTCTCTTGGGTGATCCTACCTAGTGTCACCCTGAGGGCAGAACCTGCCCTGACTGTTTGTCCTGAGAGGAGGGGATTTTCAAGTCTCTAGTAGATACGAAAGAGATAAATAAAAATCTTACTATCTAAAGTTATTTTTAAAAACAAAAATCTATTAAAATAAAGTGCAACTACTTGCTAATGCAGTGAGCTGGGCAGCTTATTAAGTGGCAAGTGTTTCAAATTTTCCATTGTCTTGGCATCATTAATTATTAATTGCCTTGTCTTTGAACATGGCAAATTCATTTGTTTCTTCCTGTATTCTGAAAGTGTTCTCTTTAGGCTGTGTATCCCAACCTGCTGTTGCTGCTGCTGTAAAATGTTTGCAGGCAGTTCTCCAGATCAGTCGGTGACAGTTCGGGAGCCATCAGACACTTCCCGTCTTTGCACACATCAAAGCAGTTTGCATTAATTCAGATGGATACAATTATTAAGGCTTCAAAATT
Source organism: Oxyruncus cristatus (assembly GCA_013399855.1). Taxonomy (NCBI): domain Eukaryota; kingdom Metazoa; phylum Chordata; class Aves; order Passeriformes; family Cotingidae; genus Oxyruncus; species Oxyruncus cristatus. The sequence goes on from VXAY01001664.1 coordinate 143,032, forward strand.
GTATTTTTCAGGTGTTCTGGAGTATGTCTTGAATGCAGACAAGGGCAGTAAATCATAAACAAGTCACTTGTAGCAATGATGTCTCCGAAGCACTACAATATGGTGTATAAGAACATGCACCTAAGCAACATCTGTGTCTTTAATATGTTTTGGAGATAGCAAGGAGACTTTGAAATTATTGCAGTAATTTCCTTCAATGCAGTGGTCCATAAGCAGATGTTGCCAAGGCTGGTAATTCCCAGAGTATTGCACAGTACAAAGGACTTTACTCCACATCGAACATCTTTGTATTAAGGTAATTTCCAAGACCAGTAAAATAGACATGGATAGCATAGAAAACATTAGTAACTCAACAAATTACTGTATTTCAACACAAGAGGAATAAAAGTAGTTTCAATTAAAAAAATGAAGGTTCTTCAATTATGAAAAACAACTTCAGAGTGTCCTTTTAAAAGTTAATTAAATTTAAATGCAGAGCTCTCATAGCATACAGATACAGCTTTTGAAAATCAGGCAGATTTTTCAAATGTGTAATAAAATACTGTGATATACCCTTACAACCTAGTTCAGATGCAATTTTCTGCTCCACTGAATTTATCTAGACTCTTGGTTGTTGGCTGCAAAGCAAATTTCTGTTCCTTCTGCCCTCAGAGATATACACGTTTCTTTCATTGACTTAAAAAGCTGTGTGGAAATTTCTGCTTCCAGTATAAGTTTTTCATTAGAAGTGATGGACAGTTTTTGACTATGTTGATATAGAGACAAGTAATGCCTGTGTCCTGAAGTCGTATCCTTTTTATGTCCCTTTCCCTGGGTGCCCCAAAGCAGCCTAGCAGAGGAGGTGAAGAGCGTCCTGCTCCCTCCTTTCCACCTGATTTTTAGGATGCTGCGCAGGGACAGAGGGGTGCTGGAGGCATCACCAGCATACGCTGTGCTTTCTGCACTTGCTCAGGAGGACCAGCTGCACTCTCCTGGCCAGGCTGGCATCTTGCCTGCCCCAGGCAGACCCCAGACCAGCTGCCCTGGGGCACAGGAGCTCTCCATCACCCCTCAGAAGAGTCCCAGCCCCGGGTTTCCACCAGCATATAAAGCCATTAGCATTTCATTTCCAAGCAATTACAAAATACCCCTCAGGCACAGAGTGAGTCCTTGAAACCCAAGGAAATAAATCAGGTGGGCTGTTTTGGGGGAGGGTGGAGGTAGGGGTGGGTGAAGAGAGTGTGTTTGTGTAGGGGGAGGGGAGGTGACAAAGTGTCTTCCAACATCTGCTGCGGGTTTCCAGTCCTAAAATCCCCCAAAACCACGGGGTCCATGTGGGCATCTAAGGGAGTCCTGCAGATGAGCACAGGAGGAATGCTGAGATGCACAGACTGATGGGCTAGAGGTTGGCATCTCTGCTCAGATGTCCTGTTTACTGTGTGCAATTTTCCTGCTGGCAGACACAGCTGTGACCTTTAAGTGGTGGTATTGGAGTGCCATCTCATTACAATAGCACTGACTTCTCCTGGCACTCCTGGATACCCACACATGCAGGAGAGAGCTGATAGAGGCGTGGTGGTGGTTCTCCTGCTAGTATTTTCTGTAGTCTGGAGGTGCACTATTGGAGTCAGACCTTCTGTCCCCAGGGAATCTATTCATGTTCTCTGTATTTCATGCCCAAGATAGTTCTAATTTCTGACCTAATATGCATTAGAAAAATAGAGAAAATGACCTCAAGCTACTGTTTTAATTGTAGTCTTAACTTGGCAACACTAATTTTGCCTGATACTCCCCCGCCCCCCCACCAGTTCATTACACTGTGTTCAGTTCTCTTCCTGGAGTCAAATATAGACCTTTTCCTTTTCCTGACCTTTTTGCTGCCTTCGCAAATTCTCTCCCAACAACACTGTGTAACAAGTGTTTTTCCCCAGCGATAACACTTTGGTTTAGTGCCTTGTGTTTAACCTCTCTGGCTTACCCATTGCTGTAGCCCATGTCTCTGGGGAGGACTTCAGAGTCACTGTCCCACAGAGAGAGATGAAGGGGCATCAGAGCCAACTCCAGCATCTGGTAGCTGCCCCCATGGGGCTCTGGGCTCAGGGACTGACCAGCTCCAGCCCAGGCACAGTCATGGGCAACGTGTCTGGACCAGTGCATGGAGAGCAGCCATGCCCTGCAGGGCCATCCCTCTGGATGCCCTCCCCTGCTCCCAACTATTCCCTGTATGTTGTGCACCCTGGCAGTAACACACACCAAGTTTAATAAGAAGTCCATGCTCCCTTTTGAAAATACTCTTGTTGCAATGTCTGTCTAGTGGTGTTGTCTAATAATCTCTGCATGTCGTCATTAAACTAGACTTTTGTTCCACTGTTACAAGGTATTGTGTCAATCTTTAATGGGTTACTTTCCTTTTTTTTTTCTTTTAGTTTCTGTTTATTCATTTTATTTCTTTGCATTAAATAACAAAAGCATGACAAGTAATTATTTTTCCTTTATTTTATTTTTCAGATGTAACCTTCATCCATGAAGGAAATAAAACATTTCTGGATAACCTTGTTAATTTTGAAAAGCTGGTAAGCTAATTTTGTCCTTCCTGTTTTTCAAAAGAGTCACGTTCTATTCTTCCCTTTCCCTTCCTTATCTTATAAGACTAAAAGGTTTTCTTCTGGATGAATCAGGAAGAAAAACAGGTAAAAAAGAGCAAGCATGATAAAACAGTCAACAGTCAAAGTCCCCTGCTTCCTCTGCTTGTCTCCCTTCTCATTCCTTCCTCCTTCTGAGTAAAAGGCCAGTAATGGCCATTACACAGTCCACTCATTTTTTTACTGAGATAAATTCCTTTGCACCATCACAAAGGACTATTTCTTATCAGTTAAGTTCTCCTGCTTCAGCTTTCTCTGAATTATGTTTCATTCTTTTTTTTTCTGTAGTCTCTCACTTAAGAAAAGTTTCCTCTAGCTAATCACCTGCCACCAGCACGGTAATTCTGGGGGTTTTGAATGAAAGAGAAGCTTTTTGATCTAGGTTAGATGATGAAGAAAATAATGCCTGAAATATGAATTAAACTGACTGTAAATATCACTATTTTAACTTTTATGCATAAGGACACTTACTGACATTGTATCTTTGGCCACATTCACTCTAGACATCATACGACAGCTACTCTGGCATAATATTACTGATAGAGGTTTGATTTCCCTTGTTTGCCTTTTTTTGTTTTTTAATAGTATTTTCATGGCACAAAGTCTGTATCTGAACACTGGCGGAGTAGAGAAATTTGGATTTTTTTGGTGGTGAAGATGGTGGTGGTGGTTTATTTGTTTGGGGTTTTTTTTTTTGTTGGCCTGTAGTATTTGATCAAGAAACCAAAATGTTTTTTCCCAATTGCTCTAGGTATGCCATGGGACTGTTAGTCCAGATGGCTGTGCCTGGTGAATTCTTCCCAACTATTTTGTCCATGTGTTTATGCTTGTTTGAGAATGAACATGCAACCATGGAGTTACTCATGAACCAGATGTTGAACTTATTTTCACATCCTATCATAATGTACATTGTCTTTCAACTTGCAAGCAGATGTAGACTTTGACTTTTGAACCTGAGCTCCTTTTTTTTGTTTTCTATTTGATTTCTGTACCTTTTCTTGTTGCAGAATTTAGGAGAACGCTGATTTGCATTTAACGAAAGGTTTTCTTGTCCCAAGTCCATTAACTGTTTGACCTTTAGGTGTTTGCATAAAACTCATTAGCATGTTCTTCTTCATTGCCTCTTGGAAGTACATCCAATTAACATGTAAATTAAACTAGCCCTTGATACACAATAATTGTTACTAAAATCCCCCCACTGGCCCATATATTTGTTTAGTGAATATGTAGGATCTAATTCTTGTTTCAGTCTTAGCCGGACCTTGTTTGTTTGTTTGTTTGTTGTTTAATCATGTATATGGTTAATGTATGCTGGGCTTGCTGGGTAGGAATTCCTGTCCTTCCTGTCACCATTGTGTCTCCAGAGGCAATGAGAGCTTTGCTAATTGACTTCAGTGAGCCAGGATTTCACCTTTTCCATTCAAATGGATAATGGGCATTTTAAATGGCAGGGGGGGAGAATCTGAGGTGATGGTCATGGGGTAAGGATTATTCAGATTGACACTTCCTCCAAATTATCAGTCAGATCACGCTCTCAGAAACGAGCTGTCTCCTGCAGCCCTGTGTACATATGAATGCAGGCAATAGTGCAAGCTTAGGAAGTAGGGGCTTAGGAGATATTTAAATATCAGTGTAGTGGAAACTCAGGCAGTACACTGGTATTACACTGGCTCATTTGAATGTTAAGGGATTTAGTCAATGGGCATGAACTAACAGGATGCATCACACATGATCAGATATACATCAGGCCATGTTTCTTTTCTAATTATAAGGGCTTTGTCCCAAAGAACAATGTCTTCCTTGGTGTTCCACGATGAACACTGAAGTGCCTTGCACTTTCTGGCCTTTGCTGAGAAAAATTAGGATTGACATTGACTCCTGCTGGGTTTGGATCAAGCCACTGAACCTCACCTGCAAATTTGCTGTTGTAGAAAAAGAATAAAAGAACTATTCTACCATAGCAGATTACTGCTTTGGGGAAGAAACTCACTGTTATAAATGAGTAGAATTTCTACTTATGAATATCAATGCAAAGATAGTTTCTTGTGTCTCCATTTGGATCAGTATTTCATTTTTGGATTAAACATCTCATCTGAAGGAGGACTTGTCAGTTTGAACCATTATTTTTTCCAACTATGTTAGTTGGTTTAATAAAAGATATTATTTCTCCCTACAGTCCCTGCTTCTTTTATATTCTTAGACCTCAACAATTCTACCGTGACTGAATTTGATTTGACATGATGTGATTGCAGTGGAGACAAAGTTAATTCAAAATATAAAGAAGGAAATTTGCAAAGAGAAGAAAACAAAATGATCTTTTGTCTCAGGAGTGTTACCTAGCTTTAACAAAAAGTAAAGGGATTGCAGTGGCTTATTTAACTCCATTTTGGGTAAAATCTAGTCTACAGTAGCATTAGATTGATTTTTAGTACCATACTTACTTCCTCAACTGAATCTGAAGAAATAAATGAAAATATGGTCTTATACTGTTACATCTCGAGGTATTTCCATGGTATTTTCTGAGCTGCTTCACTGAAAGGTGGTTTCTTCAGGTTTTTCTCTCCAGTCAGCCATATCTTAGCAATGACATGTCTTATCCACACTTCAGCAAACTCTAATACAGGTCAATGGCCGTTACCATTTTCGATAGCACCAGCTTACCTAGTGCCTTCATCTGTAAGGACTGTGTACTGCAGCTGAACGTTCTCAACCCCCAACCCCCGAATATCTGTGCAACCCCCAAGCCTGAGTTTTTGCTGTCCCCAGTTAAAGGTGTGTTAATAGTTCTGGGTAGCTGGTAGGCTGGTAGGCTGAAAGGCCAGAAGACACGTGTGTTACTCATCACACTAACAGTATGCAAACACCTGGTTAAACAGTCAGGAGGTAGCATTTGCTTTGCACATACATTGGCTGATTTTCTGTATTACTTTTGGATCCCAGGGAGCTGAAAACAGAGAGAAACTCCCAATTAGGCTACTAAAGCCGGGAGATTTGGGATTCTGCTCAAAATGTTCCACAAAGAGGTTCTTCCCTTACCGGAGCATCACCTCCAGAAGCCAGTCTTGGGAAGGACCCTCACAATGACTGACTACAAAGGAGAAACAGCAAAAAATTACAGTGTGTGTGATAGTAGGGCTTCTCTTACTTCTAAAACACAAATGCAAAGGGTATTGGCTGGAAAACATCACAGTAACAGCACTGGTGGAAGTCGTAGCTCTCCCAGTACTCACACTATTGATCAGGAAATCTAGATCATCTCATTAGAACTTCATTATAAACATTGCGAGGACATCAGCACAAGAGATTGCGTGATTTAATGGCAAATGAAGCACAGCGGGTAACAAGAAAAATTATTTTGATTCACTGATGAAAGGAATATGAAGTTTCCATTAAATGTGCTCTTGTGATAAGCTTTTCTGTGGAGAAGCCTTGTAAACCACTCCCAGGGGGTTGAGAGATGAGCTGTTCTGCATCATTCTCGTCTTAAACATAGTCTGCTCCACCTCTGATAATTTTTGAGGGAGATGTGAGAAGAGCATTAACTGTTTGCATGAGCTATCAGATCATTCCTGCCAACTGCAATTTGCTTCAATTAATTACTAGATTTCGTGAAGAGTTGCCACAGAAGCAGTGAAATTAGGAAAAGTAATGGTTTAAGAACTTTTAAGGGTAGTATGTAGTGAAAATGACCTCACTGCACTGATTTGTAGTGAACAATCCCAGGATCTGTAAGTTGAAGACCTGAGCCTGAATGACAAACTGAACTTAAACCCTTTATTTCTTCTGCGTAATTTAAGTGAACATGCAATATCCCTATTAGCACCAGCTTTTGCTAAAATAGCATACCTACAGGATAGTCTTATTCCAAATATGCCTGTGGGGATGTCAGGGGACTTGCTCTGCAGCATTTAGGTTATGGGCTGCTTTTTTTTGTGCTGGTTATACTGCAGAAAACTGCCTCGCTGATACTGGTACCTGGTTGTGCTAGGCATTATACAAGTATATGCCAAGGGGTGTAGTCTGTGCCACAAAGAGGCTTATAGTCTAATAAAACAACATGTGGAGACAGAAGGAGAGGTTGCAGACTACAGAATATCCTGGATAATGGAGTAAAGCTGGGGTTGAGCACCAAGCACTCACCCAGTCCACAGGACTTCCTTGCTGTAGGCTTTCAGTTTAATAAAAGTCACTGGAGCAAAAACTAGCAATTGTTTAATTATTTTCCATTACCACTTTCCATGGGCTCTTAGGGAGTTTTCTCATTTAATCTGTATGATACCAAGAAGACTAGCATCTAGACTAGCTCTTTCATCACTGAGATAAAGAGCAAAGTTTCTCCTGCTGTCTTCATTTTCTACCTTACTACAGTTGCTTTTTGCTGTACAGTGTAGGGCAATGAGATTTTTCAGGTTTTTCTAATGACAGAATCTGTCTCAGGTTTTCACACTAATGTTTTTTGTCTTTGCAGCACATGATTGCAGATACTGTTCGGTCATTGAGACATTGCAGAAATAACCAATTTGGTGAGTAGCCAAAATTTCCTGCTTATTTTGCATTTGTACAGCCTTCAGGGTTTGCTGGGTCTTTTTGTTTTGTTTTGGCATTTTTTCCTCTCCGTTTTCTTTTCAGTTGCTCATGTTTACTACAGCAGCAAAATGTGGACAACAGTTATTTAACCAGTTGGCAAGAGAGGGCATAACTGTAGGAAGCTCAGTATAACAGAAAGGGATGAAGTTTTACTTTACAAATGTTTGTAGAAACAGCTTCCAAACTTTAATAAATTATTTTTCTACAAAACTTACCACCTCTTCAAAACCCTGTGTAAGATCTGTGCCAGCTGTACTTCATAATGGAGGCCTCTGGTGTATGCTGCTGTTTCTCCCTTTCCCAGCTATGACCAAGTTAACTCGATCTCCTGCCAGTCTGTGTGTTTTGGTAATGGATTCACAGCTGTCTTGGCTTCCAGTAGCTAAAAGATGGCATTAAATCACCACAGCTTTTCACTTGGCTTTTCACCAAGAACAACTGCTTATTTTGGGTTGCTAATGTCATTTCACAGAATTGTAGAAGTCTTGAAAGTATGAAGATTCTGTGCGTTTCATGGAAGTAGAGTAGAAAGAAATGGGGGGTGTTGTGTTAGTACCTGTGCTAGGGGAAGCTGCAAATAAAGATCTGCCTGCTTTAGACACTGGAGAATCTGTGCTGATGGGAACAGTTGTGAGTGCCTCAGCCGCACAGAAGACTTCTTTTTGTTTGCGTTTTTTAGTTTGTTTTGTTTCTGCCTTGTTAGCCTCCAGAGAATCCAACCCTAATGGACCAAGTCAGAAGAACCCAGCTTGCTTTGTTGTACTGCTCACAGAGGAGAAACCTCGTTTTCTCCTTCTCCGTGTTTCTTATTCTCAGCAGAGAGGTTAAGTACAGGAAGGGGATAAAAACAACACTACTTTAGGAAGTGGTTAGTTTTTAAGCCAAACCCAGTAAACATGTCATTTATTGAGGCCACTAAAACCTCTTTTTCAAAGAGAAGTTCAGAACTGTGCTGCAGCCTTGGGGAAAATTGAGTCTGAATCATTTTTTTTTCCAGCTGAATTTTCAACAGCTGTCAGCATGGACTCCAGCGAAAAGAATAATAATAATTTTGTGTATAAATACAGGTACCTTGGAGAATTATGGTTCCTGTATTATTTTCAGATATATGTATAAGAGAGAGAAAGGGAGAAGGAGCAAGATGTGCCTTTAGCCTTTTTTTTTTCTTTTCTTTTTCTTTTTTTTTCTTTTTCAGAAAATGAAGGAAATATTGGTTAATCCAAACCATGCCTGTAAATTAAAATATCTCTTATTTGGCATTATAAAATATAGCATAATTCCTTCTAATGATGTGAGGGGGTTTTGCACCTTCTCTGCACATCTTTCATCTCATTTTTGCCTTTTCTTTTTCCAAGTGGTTTTCTAAATCTTGCAACATAAATCCAAGGTTAATACCTGAGATTTATCATATAATCTGGTAGTTTGAAGTACGTGATTGTTATTTTATTTTACCACAGACTTGATTTATTGTGAAGCTGGCATTTAAAAAGCAGCTTACACAGACATCCCTGTAGGCACTTTTTTTTCCTTAAATTCATTTAGGCATGAAATGAATTCACTGAATATTTATTGAGACTTTATGGACAGTTTCCTTTTCTAGTGGGCTTATTTTGCTCTCAGAAATGTGAGTCTTTCTACTGCATCAATTCCCAGATTGGCCTGAGAGCAGCAGGCATCTCACTGTAGGAAAGAATTCAAACAAAACTAAGCAAGGAAAATTATTATTGTTTATGAACTGTATCATGTGTATTAAGCTTGCAGGCCAAAGTGTTTCTGGATTAGAAACTGGTTAGGTTCCAAGTAAGACTGAAATGCCTTTTTAATGGAAATAACATGTTTATGTCCTAAATGCTGAAAACAAATAAAACCATTTCCAAAGTGAGGAAAAACAGCCCTAGAAAATAACATAGATCAAGCTTTTGTCATTTGAGGTGTTAATGAGAAATACAAATGTTTTCAGTATGTTCAGCACAGCTGCTGAGGTCCTGTTCCCTCAGAACAAAAAGGTCATTTCTGTATTCTGACACAAATTTATCACATTGTCCTGTTCTCCCTGACATTGCTCAAGTTAGATGCCTGCTCCAAAATAGCTCTTTAAAATAGTTACCCAGGAACCCCATTAGCAGCCACATGCAGAACTGGCTGCATTCACATCGCATGTAACCCACACAGCATCATGCAGCGATCTTCAGAAACAACGGGATGGTTGATTCCTGGGATAGCTGGAGAGTGTGGAGAAAAGGATGATAATAAAACAAAGGAGAAGGAAGTAGTGTGTGAGTTAAGCTGATTGGTTCAGAGAATTTTGAGGAGTTTTCTTTGTCCATTTATGGTAATATTAAAAATTCCTTGAGGATATGGACTAGAAGCGAGCTCTCCAACCTTTGCTCATTTGTCAGCAGTCATCAGTGTTGCTTTCTCTGCCTGTCTTGATGGATCTCGTGGCCATGGGCTTAGCTTTTCCTTTTCCACTTCTGGTGGTACCAGCCATGGTGGAGCGTTTCACAGACAATGAGTTCCCACAAGCCCACGATGGGCATAAAGCTTATAACAGAGAATATCTGCTTTTGAAGCCACCCTTCAATTTGTCTGTTACACAGCTAATTCCTCTTGCTGTGTAAACTCCCATGAAATGACAGCATGACTCTTGTCTCTGTTACTAGATCAGAAATCAAAAGCATAACTGATCAAAATGTGGGAGCCTGTCAGAGTAGCTTTGAAGAGCTTTCATATCCATCTGCTGTGCTGTCACCTTTCACCGGCTCTGAAGACACTCATCCAGGCCTGATGTCTTCTGAACTTGTGTTAAGATTTTTTAAAAGTTACAGTCTGGTTTGCCCACCCATGCTCAAGGCCCCGTTGTGCTGCAAGAGCAGCATAAAGGAAACCTTGAACCACCCTTAGCAGAGAATGGACTGCCTGTACTGCCAGCAGGAGTAAGTCTTCCTCTTGGGAAGAGTCAGCTTCTTGCTACCCACTTGTCTGTCCTTTGAGCATGCTGGCTGCCCAGCATTGCCTATTTCTTTCTTCTCACCTTTTCTCTATCAATCTGTTACTTCATGCATTGCACTTAAAACAGCAAGTCCTTTGGATTACTGTCTGTCTTTCCTGTGATTGTCTAGCACCTGACTCCAGTGACTTTGTAACACAGGACAGAGAAGCAGGCAAGGCACAGCTTTCTGATCCATCCCCTTTCTCCTGTCTTGCAGGCAATGAAGTTCCTTCGAAAGAGCATCATGAGCTGAAGCCATATGTCCATCACCTGCATGTCATCGACAACCAGCAAGCTCTGTTTGAGCTTTCTCACAGGATAGAGCCGCGAGTGTGAGCGTACACAGCTTTGTATAACCTTGTAACTGCAGCACTTTGAATTAAGTGAATGTTTATGCCAAGCATGTTGCTTCCCTATATAAGAACAGTTTACTGAGTTTTATCAGTAGCTCACACAACATGCACAGGAAAATCAGGCAAGAGCCAGCAAAGGAGCTGCTCACAGAGTTGCAGGGCAAGCTTTATGCCATTCCCACTGGTCACTGGGATGTGAGGGAGCGGAGCAGCATCCTTTGAACTCAGGAGCTTGGTTTCTGTGAAAATATTGTTTGGTCCAGTGTAGCTTTCAATGCAGATTCTGCCAGTATTAGAATGAAAGGAATCATCATGCCATAGCAGCAAAACATTTCAGCAAGCAACATGCCGCAAGGGGATTGATTCCCAGTTCACCACATACGTACCTCACTAATTCAAGGCTGCCAAAGTATTGTTGCCAAAAATAATGTGCAGTCTCTGCAGTTCCTCTGAGTCCACTGGAGCATCGTATTTGAGATAAGTGCAAGCAACCAAGGATGGGAATATAACAAGGCAGGACAACCAGATGAAAACTCGAGTGTGTCGTGATGTGGAGGTCAGCAGTAAACAGTTCATGCTGTTATGGTCACTTTAAGAACCTGTTCATCCACGCTGTAAGAGCCAATCCACTTTTGTTGCAATTCATGGACACAGTTGTTGGTATACTGAAAACGTGTTATTTTCTTCCTTTTCAGTTATCTCAGATTTAGCACTGGGTCCTGCCGCTAACATGTTATGAATTATTATAGCAGAAGCTTTGTTTTACAGCCTCCTTGGTGTCTGTTCAGAGGCAATGCCTAGATCCACCTGTATTCCTAACTCATCTCCTGGAAATACCATTTTGGCACGTAAAACTTCACCTAACTTGCACATGCTTCTAGTTTTTAATGAAAAGAAAGGTGCACCTTACAGGGTATCACTGTAATTACCTGCATATGCACCGAGCTCTCAGCATTAGGGTCCCTTTACTAAAGCTTTTGTCCCTCTCACACCCTTCCCCTAGCCAGTTCTCATGTAGCTACAAGTACTACATCTGGGCATATACTGAGTCTTGTCTACAGCTGACCTACATCTCGAGCACCACCATAACCATAGCTCTGGTTTTCTGTGCTAAGAAGTTGCTCTGAAATAATCTGGTGAATGCTGCAGGCAATGTGCCGAGTGCTGCACGGTCTGGCACGTGTTTGTACACTGACTCATGGCAACAGTCCTTTTGCAGAACAGGGAGGATACATAGCATCGCCTGCCCATTGCTATTGTATGTTTTCCACATGAGGAAGACTTCCAAGAAAATGCTCATTTACTAAAATGTGGGAATACTGAAGTAGCATGCTCTTCATCATTGTGTTATCTCTGGTTTAAAAGGGATTTAAAAGAAGCAGCTTTAACAAGTAGTCTGTGGGGGAATCTGTAGAATGCATTCAGTTTTCCCATCTGTGAAATATTGTATAGATCTATTGTAAAGGAAACAGATGTTTCAGAAATGTATTTGCTTGTACTTTGTTATTATCAAATACTATATGGGGTTTTTTTGTTGGTTTTTGTTTGGTTTTTTTTTTTTTTTTAGAAAAAAAATCTTCTTTTTACCCAGTAAAAAGAAAAAAAAAAATAAACTCTTGCTGGCCATGGAGTAAAAATTTCCTATGTTCTTCTGTAGATGTGACTGCACATATTGTAAATAACTCTTTAGTGCAAACAGACCAAAACTGTTCAGATGAAGATACTAGCTGTGGTGGGCTCCTTTTTGCAGTGTAAGAACAAAACCCAGATACAATTTGTTGCTTGTGTTATTGAAGTTCTTCCTCGGGCTACAACACTCAGAATTCCCACCCTAACTGCATTACCTGGATGGTTTCGTGGGTTTTGAGCTCCCCCTTGTGAAATTATTTTTTACTGTGGCATTATTTTTAGGAGCCTGTATGTAGACCATGCTTCGGCTCATATGGTGTAAGTCTTTGGTCCACAAATTGTTCTCTTGAAATCTGTGGGAGAGGGAGGATTAGAAGGTATTCAGAGTGAGAGCGTGATGCTGTTTCTCAGTTCATTGCATTTGGCTCTGTGATAGTTTTGGGTAGTTACTGCTGATGAAGGAACAGAGAAGAATAAAAGACAAGGAAACAAAAGAAGGGGTGGGGGGAGGAAGTAACAATGACTGTGCTGCGGCTTTGATTTGAAAGCCTGCTAGAGTGACCTTGAAGGCTCCTCACTCTGCCAGTTCAAAATGAAGTAAAGGGATGGGTTAACTTGTACCAATGGGCTTCGAGCCAGCTGAGGTGTTGGCTATCTGCACCACTGTAATTTCACACTAAATCAGGTGTTGTCTACCCCTTGCAGCTGGCATAAAATCAGTTTGAAGGCATATAGCCAGAATTAACCTTGTTATCTATGTTAGACTACTAATTAGCTAATTAGACTACTGTTTATAACTTTAAAAGCTAGTTTTTATAGTGGCCTGTATAACTTGGATATAAATTTCTGGTCTCAGGGTCCAACATGTCTGCATCAATTACTCTGAAGGGTGCTGGACCTTATAACTGTTACCATAAAAGAAAGGCAAATAGCCTGAACTGTAGCTAATATGTCTGATTACAAAAAAAGGCCCTTCGGAGACTTCATTCAACAGGTGAAGTATTGCAGAGCTTTGCTGCAGACTGGCAAGCAGTTTGAAGGTGTGGTGATTGGGAGAACTATAAGTAAACCCTGTGGAAGGAAGGGCAGTACTATATACAGCCTCTGCCAGGGTCCAACACTGGTGATATTGTGTGATTATTTTTTTTTAACATCCTTCAATAGTGCAATTAGGTTACATAGGATAAAATCTAATAAATCTTGTAAATTCAGTTTATCACAGTCACACCTGGGCTTAAATACTCTGCTTTTTTTTTAGTAGCTAGGAGGATCAATTATACATAACGAAGGAGCTATATCACTTTATACCTCTTTGATGTGGGATTTTGTTGCAACAAATTTAGATGTTTCTATGACACAGCTTGTTGATTCCAACACTGTCTTGGATAGTAATAAATTTCATTTGCATAGCAGTGGCAAAAAAAAAAAGGTGTTATCAGAAATAATAAGACCTGTGCTGCTGTGAAACTACAAAGAAAGATGTAAATACTAAACATTTTAGCAGAGTCATATTTATATGCATAGCCTATTTATTGTCATCTTATACACTGTTAAACACTGGGATGAAGTCAATGAGCTGAGGTAAGAACACCTGCCTGTTCTCTCTGAGTGCTGTAATGGTGTCAGCTTGCATTAAAAGTAATAAAATAGAAACCCCCAAATCAAGGTATTTACCTGACTTCTCAGGGACTACAGCTAGTAGTTATCCACCATTATGAGACCTGGTATGTATGAAATAATCTGATTTACCAGAATCAATGTTGCCAATGTTTTCCTTTAAATATTTCATGCTTGTTTGCCTCTGTACATATTATTGTGTCGTGTATTTATGAGAGCTAGTAAGCAATAATTTATATGTCAAAATGGCCAAGCAATACAAGGTTAAAACTTGTAGAAGCAACTGTTATGTTTATCTTGCATTTTCCAGTGTTTTTTAATATTGCTTTTCAAAATATAAAAACTACCTTAATGAAGTCTGGGCTCTGTGCCTTCATGCCTACCACACATACTTATTGTTCCTGTATGGAATATTTTACTTCCAGTCATTCAGTTCCACGAACCCTCACTGCTTTTTTGTGATGTGGATGCAGACTTGCATAGAGGCTCATGAGCCTGACCCCGTTCAGAGCTGCTCGTCTGTCTCTGGTCGGTGGGATTTGCTGGTGCCAATGTTTCAAAGCAGGAATGATGTTAATGGGGTCTCAGCTGTGCCCTGTCATCATAGCGCAGTCAAAGAGGGGCCTCAAGCCACCATGAGAAGTCCCTGTGGGGGAGGGGAGGAGTAAATCTATCTTCATATCCTCTGGAGGCTGCTTATTGGCACTTGATCCTCTTACTGAGGACAGCAAATGCTTTCCCCTGTCATCAGTCATCCCTGACGGTGCTGTTTCCTGCCTCTGGGCTCCTCTGCAGCAGGGAGTGCAAAGCTCAGGATGGGCTACAAGTGCACTGTAACACAGCTGAGGCTTGCCCTGTCCTTCCATCCTTTCCACTTGCAAACCCTGGGAACCAGTAAGCCAGACCTGGCTATTTCAAACAGAAATAACACATGGTACTTACTAGCGTGAACTCTGTTCAAAGTGCTTTACAAATTGGCAGTACTTAATCCTCTCTCTGAGTGCCTGCTCCTTAAGGAGTCTTAAGCCTGACCTACAAAGTGCCAGTGTTAGTATACAGATAGTGTGAATTTTAATGTTTAAAACAAGCCTAAATTGTTGACACTTCTCTGTAATGATGTTTAAAGAAACATTACAGACATCCTTTTCCAGATCCAGCTCCACCAGCTGAAGAATTTATGGTCCCAGCTGTTTATCACTGTCCCTTTTTTGGATATCATTGCTCTCCACAGTGTAGCCCAACAGATCAGAGGAGAATCTCCTAACCTGTTGCCATATGTGGCTACATGCAAATAACTTTTCACCAAAGGGCTCTCCTTCCATCCATCAGCCTTGCTGGGAGATTTTCATAAGAAGCTAGAGTGATAGTATCTTTAAGATGATTTGCAAATGGGAGAGTGTAGAGCTGAGGATAGCTGCCTTTCAGCTCCAGCTGTGCTAGAAGAGCCACAAGAAGAGGCTGCAGCACTGCAGATGTAACTATTCAAACAAGGGTTCTTCTCTCCCCGCCCACCAAAAAGATCTTGATAGGCAAAGGGCTGCCATTTAGTCTGCTCAGTGGGCTCTGAACTTTAACTGAAGTATTCGGAGAGGCTTGTGATGAGCCTCTTCCTTTGGGAGCTGTATGACTGAGAGGCAGCAGGTGGGGGCAGTTTGCTTGGGGGCCAGCACTGCCCTCTGTGCAGAGCAGGACTGACCTGCATGGGGACAACTGCTCTACACTATGTAAAAGTGATTTCTCAGTAGGAGAAAGCACTCAACTGGAAAAACAAACCTACTAAACACTTGCTGTGTTTCACATGCCAGCAGACTTTCATGCCACCCAGAGCATATGCCCCTGAGTCCTGATGTCTTCTGCCATGGGTGTGGCAGCTCAGTTGCACATATTACAACCCCCCCCAAAAAGGTAAGTCTTCCTCTGGCTCCACAGCTACAATGGTCACCATTTCACGCTGGAGACTCCATGAATGGCTACAATAATACTGTGAAATGCTTGTAGTTGTATCAGAGTTAAAAGAATCGAGCAGGATAATTAATAAAGTCCAGAGAACTGAGGAGGCCTGTAATGATGGGCCGAATGAACAACTGTTGAAGCAAGGAGAGAAGTGTTCTGCATTCCCTCTTGTCTGGAAGAAGATCTTTGGATTTCATAAGACCCTTGTAAAGATCAGAAAGCCTAGCAAAAGAGAGCTAAACAGCAGTCCAGCCTCAGAGCCTTTAAAAGGTCAAAGAATGGCAAGTCTGCACAATTTTGATTTTCACTGCCCATTGCAGAGGTAAGCAGTTACAGCTGGTGGTCTCCCCAGGTGGTCTGTACTACCACTTATTTGCAGAAGTGCAAATCCATGCATTTTTGGAACTAGCTGGACTTTAATGTATTTTTCTCCATCCCTTTCCTATGCCATGGAGAGAAAGGGGCATGATCTTGGAAGCCCTGGAAAACTTCACTCTGAAGGGTGCTGATGACTTTTTTCAGGTCTGATTTCTGCAGGGAAAATCCTCAGGGTAGAGGCAGTCCTCCCCACTTAGAAAAACAAAACTATCCTAGTGCCCTTACTTCCTACTTGTAAAGTTTCAGCTTTCATCTCTGTGGTAGGAAGTCAGAGCAGTCCTGGGGGTGCTAAGAAATAGTGAATCAACACATAGCTTAGTATAAAATTTGATTGGAAACCCAAACTTATCCTTTTTAGCTGAAAATGTGATTCAGTAGTATGAGATTGGAGAAGTATACAAGCAAGACACAAACCTGTCTTTAAGCAGAATCAGGTGAGCTAAACCACGCTGAAGTTCAGCTTGCCTTGAGTAGATGGGTCTTAAATGATGGTTTGTGCAATAGAGATAGGTTATAGATTGCTTGATCTTTGAAAGAGATTTGCTTGCATAAAAGTTGTCAGGGCTTCTAAAACTTGCAGCTTTTTGTTTTGTTCTGCTGCTGTTGCTGATACCAACGCAAGTCCTTTCCTGGCTGCAGCATAGGAAGAGCTGTTTCAGAACAACTGTTAGTGCTCCAGGTAAAGTTATAAAGAAAAATAAAGGAAAGGAAAAGTCTTGCCATTGTCTGAGCAGATTGTGGAGCTGCCTCTGCAGGGAAATGGTTTAGATGGGAGTGCTACTTAGCAGCGAAAAACAGCACTGGCAGAACTTGTCCATTTAACCTAAGTGGTGAAGTGCCTCTTGGGAGAGGTACGGCCAGCTGTGACAGATGGCTTGAAAGCAAAAAGCTGTGCTTTGCTGGAGGGAATTCACTAGCAAATGTAAACAGAGATGATTCAGACCTAGAAATGACAAAGGATGGTGAGGATCAAGCTGCAGACCAAGTGCTTTCATGGTAAGTTATAGAGGCTTCTGACAAATGTTTGTGAGAGCCCTCCATAACACCAGGCAAAGGTTTTGTTGCTTCACAAACTGTGAAGCTGCTACTGAGGTCACATGGACTAGATTCCTGCGTGGGCTTGTCCCCAGGCAAATGTGCCTGTCGGTGGGAGCGACTCTGGTACAGGCAAGTGTCTGCTGAGAAAGTCAGCTCACTAGCTCCAGGTGACAATCCATAAATCCCTCAAAAGTTTGAAGTCTTCAAGTTATGTCAAGCAGCTTGGAAAAACTTTCATGAAAACAAGGCCAGCTGCTGTCATAAGGGTGCCTCTCCCTTTCCTTTAGAAAGGCTGCGTGAAATCAAGTTGAACTTCAGGTGATTTGCGTTGGGTTTTAAAAACTCCGGATGCTCAAACATCTGTTGCCAGGCTGAGTCTCTGGCTACCCTATAAAACAGAATATAGTTTCTCTGTCCAATCTGAAACACTTTAAAGCCACAAATAACTGTGAACTGCCACTAATTTTGGGCTTCGTACAAGGCCAATCCCCTGGTTATGGGGCAGCATCAGAAAAGGACCAGCAGAGCTGCTGGGTGTTGGGTGCTGTATCATACTTACAGGGATGAAAAGTGTTGTGCCTGACATCAGTTGCCAGCACTGACCTTGGCTCAAGGCTACAGCTACATGCACCAGATTCAGGGCACATTGCTGGTTGGAGGCCACTTTTTAAGTCCAAGTAGGTGACGATGTAATAGTAGAAACTAGAAGAGAGGTATAAGACAGGATGGTAAATGAATTGAACAAGAGCAACATACCAGAGGCAGAACAGGGGAGGGTTGTTAAGGGAAAATAATATGAAAATCTGAAAACTCACACATGTCTGAAATTCATTTAGACCCTTATTTACTGTTTATCTGATGAGGTTACTTAATTTTAAGTGAGGTAAGTCACTTTACTTTTAAATATGAGTTTCTGCTGAAGAGTATAATATAGTTTAGTCAATCAAATTTAATTCTGTGCATTTTGCTAACTTGAGTTATTCCTCAAAGCAATTTGAGTGACTCCAGGGAACTTGATCTGGCTTTGTACAAATGCAAATAAGGAAAGACTTAGGCTAAGTGTTAAGGTTTTCAGAGGACACTGAGAGATACTAACATGGTGAAAGTAAATATCATTTCCCAGAAATAAACAGACAAGAAACTGCTGGAGCCATGTGTTACTACAAGAAAGGCAGAGCTTTCACTGGGGGCACCTCTGCAAAGACCACATCACTATCCTGACCAAGCAAAGGGCTTGGTTGACTGTGGTTGGTTGCAGCAAAAGCTGGTGTCAGCTAGAACAAACTTTTCCAGCAGCTAACCTGCTTTTAGCAGTGTCAAGGTTTAGATGGGCTAAACCATGACAAACGGTATCTTCCCTTTCAAAAGCTCAGATACGATTGACATCTAGTGGTGAAATCCTGTGTCTGGAGAGCCAGTTTATTGCATCAAAACCGCCAGTGTGACCTCGAGGGACTGCAGGATGTAATGCAGCAGTGAGACTCCTCTATCGTCTGCCTGGTCCACTGACCTCAGTTTATTAGATTTGTTGACTCAGATTCCCGTTTAAGTGGACTGATGGGATTATCTGTTCAGCTTTTCTGTGCACTTTTCCCCATGGATTTAACTTTCAGGCTTTATGATGAGAGTGCACATTCACTTAGGATAGATGCTGATAGGAATAAAGACTGCTGCCTTCTTGTCTGTCAGTAGCCCCTGGAGTCAGCGTCTCATCCAAAGCTGTTGGCTGCAGTGTGAGCATTTGGTCTGGGGCAGCTTCTCCAAACACACTGCAGAGCTGTCTGGGTGTGTTTGTCAAAAGCAAGCAAATCCCCTGCCTGCTGGTTTAATGGCATGAGGCTGAATTTCCTGTTTAACCAAAGGACCAGTTTTGTGAGCCCAAGGAGTGGATTTTCTCTGGAAGGTGCTGTTGTGCGAGTGTTCCTGGCCATTTGGTGATAGTGTGTGGCTGTGTTCTCCACATCAGTGGTGCCCCCATGAGCACAGCTGCAGCCAGGCAGCTGCAGCTGCCACGTGGTGTCACAGGGAAGCTGTGGAATAGGAAAAGATAAGACAGGGAAGCATTTTGGAGTAATCTGTGTTATAAGGTGCTGGTTGATAAGCCGATGATTGCTAAAGTGAGCAAAATTCAGAAAGGCTGAACATGTCTGGTTGTTAGTCAGGGACAGCTGCAGGCTGTAGGGACTCAGGAGAAAGTCAAGACTAATCAGATTTTGTTGTGACTTGGTAAATAGGAGGACTGTGAATTAACCACATATGTATCATACAGTTGTGAAGAAGCACCTCAAAGAGTAAAATACTTGTTTAAGCTGTAGCTGTTTGATAAATGTTGCCTACTCAGCAAAAGCCTCCAGACATCTAATACGGAAATGCTTTAGGAAATACCTTCATGAAGAGCAGATTTCAGCTGTGAGGTGGGACTAGGGAGAGCCCCAGTCAGTCATTCCCACCACTGTGTTGATACAGCTGCTCCTGAAAAAGCTGGCAGCCCATGGCTTGGACAGGGGCACCCTGGGCTGGGTTAAGAACTGGCTGGAGGGCCAGGCCCAGAGAGTGGTGGTGAACGGGGCTGCATCCATTGGTGGCTGGTCACTAGTGGTGTCCCCCAGGGATCAGTGTTGGGGCCAGTCCTGTTTAATATCTTTATCGACGATTTAGATGAGGGTATTGAGTCCACCATTAGTAAATTTGTAGATGACACCAAGCTGGGGGGGAGTGTCGATCAGCTGGAAGGCAGGAGGGCTCTGCAGAGGGACCTGGACAGACTGGAGAGCTGGGCTGATTCCAATGGGATGAGGTTCAACAAGGCCAAGTACCAGGTCCTGCACTTTGGCCACAACAACCCCCTGCAGCGCTACAGGTTGGGCACAGAGTGGCTGGAGAGCAGCCAGGCAGAAAGGGATCTGGG
>VXAY01001664.1:163157-209384 GCA_013399855.1 Oxyruncus cristatus
GCTGGTGAGGCCACACCTGGAGTGCTGTGTCCAGTTCTGGGCCCCTCAGTTCAGGAAGGATATTGAGGGGCTGGAGCAGGTCCAGAGAAGAGCAACCAGGCTGGTGAAGGGACTTGAGCACAAGTCCTATGAAGAGAGGCTGAGGGAGCTGGGGTTGTTTAGCCTGGAGAAGAGAAGACTCAGGGGAGACCTCATCGCTCTCTACAACTACCTGAGAGGAGGGTGTAGCCAGGTGGGGGTTGGTCTCTTCTCCCAGGCAACCAGCAGTAGGACAAGGGGTCATGGTCTTAAGCTCTGCCAGGGGGATGTTTAGGTTGGATATTAGGAAGAAGTTCTTTACAGAGAGGGTAATCAGGCATTGGATGGGCTGCCCAGGGAGGTGGTGGATTCTCTGTCCCTGGAGGTTTTAAGATGAGACTGGATGTGGCACTTAGTGCCATAGTTAGTAACCGCGGTGGTGTTGGGTCAAGGGTTGGACTTGATGATCTCCGAGGTCCTTTCCAACCCGTCTGATTCTGTGATTCTGTGATTCAAGCTGAATCATGGACCTGGGAAATGGTCATATCCAAGGCAAGCCTCGTCTACATAATAAACCTCCTATTTCAGATGCACACACAACTTGGTAATTGTGCTTTACCCTGCCACTGGGCTTAATGAGTGCAGCTCATTATGGGTTTCCCCAGAGACTAGTTGCTGTGATATTGCAACTATGATCACAGTGACAGTCTGGGGTCATAACAGGGACTGCTGACACTTGCTCTTTCCTGGACTGGGGAAGAAAAATGCTCCTGAACAGCACTAAAAGAAATGTCAACAGAACTTACTCATTTAGTGTTGCTCAGAGGGCTTTGAAGGCAAATAGAAAATGCTGACCAATTAAGGGCACCAGGAGGCAGAGAGCAGTTGCTGTTTTACAGGTGATGAAACTTCAGAGAGAGGCAGAGAGACCTGGCCAAGGTCACACAGTGCTAGGACACCATGAAGATTGATCTTCATCCATCTATGAGCACTTCTCTTGCTTACTAAACCAGTTATACACTGAATAACAGTCAATGAAGGCATAAGAGGCAAGAGCCTGATGGAGTCAACTGGGAGCTGAACCATGGCAGGGCACAGCCTTCTCCTGGATGGCTGCACATGGCCTCTTTGTCTCCAGAGAACTGCCCAATTTTCTGACTGGCAGAGCAACTGCGGTGTTGCTTACACAAGCTGCTAATTCTGTGGAGTTTGAGGCTTTTCATACTTTCTTTTGAGGAAATCAGTGTGACTAAGAAAATCTTCCCCTTCTTAAGCAGAGTGTCCATCCCAGCTGGTGAACTTCCTATAGCTCCTGCTTATGTACTTCCCTGCCCATTCCCCATGCTGGCTGTCGGCTGCTGGATAAGCATACTCTGAAGTGGCTTTATGGCTAGGGAAGATGACTTGCATGGAGATAGATGACACAGCCTACAAATACAAGCATGGAGGGGGTATTTTGGAGGCTGGAGAAAGGTGAGGCACCTTTCTCAGGTTCCTTGGAGCAACCTGCTTCAGCAGACACAGCCCCCTCTTTCTGGGGGCTGTTTCATCTGTGGGGCCTCCTCACTTGCTACAAGTAGGCAAATCTCCAGCCTGTTTCATCTTCCTCAGTGGCTTGCCAATGACAGTGGTTTATTCACTGGGTCTCTTATTCTGCCAAGATACCAACCAGCTCTTAATGCTTTGGGCTTTACCAGCATATAGCTTATTTGGTTTATTTTTTCTATGAATCCCTGCATTGAAAGAAGAGGACTACTTTTTTATTCCTAATTTGCAGAATCTCAGGTTGAATTCCAACAAGTGCATACTATGGCTGAAAAACAGGTAACTTGACCTAGAAATTTATGTCCTGTCTTGTGCACGGGGTTGCACTGTCAGTTGATTGACACATGAGAGAACTGCCACTAAATTTTTCTTTTGAGTTTTGTTCTCCTTTATGGCAGCAATCACTTCTGGAGTTAAAGGCAATACTTGTGGGAAGAAGAACTCGCTAGTGATACAATTGAGGGGAAAGAAGTTGTTTTAACCTAGTTTCTAAAGAAAAATTTCTCCTTTTTTTGCCCTTTCTTATCCCTTATTAGGTTTCCGTGTACTTGAGAAATTTTTTACCAAATCTGGAAGAGTCATGAAAGGCTCAGAAATAATTATGTCTGCAAGAGAACTCAAAGGGCAGCTGGGAGAGATGAGGGAAGGTAAAACAGGAGGCTGCAGCACTGTTCCTCATCCCTGTGGTGCAGCCATCACTCTTATGTGATGCATGTCAGTTCTTGCCCAGTGGAAATTTTGCTGGTCAAAGGAATCAACTTGTGGGCACACTTGACTTTTTGGACACCCTGCCAAGACAATGTCTCTCAGTGTCTCAGGCAGGAGACTGACCATTGGGGAGTTCTGTACATGACACTGCTATCCAGTTGTTCCTGCTACCCCATTCCTAACTGATTGCTACCAGTAAAACAGCAGCATCATTTTCTATATTTAATTGGAGGTGGGAGAGGGAGTAATTTTGGCTTTCTTCCTCCTTGCTTTTTATGTCTTCAGTCACTGTATGGAGAAAAGAGCAGTAAGGGGAACAGAAATGGAATATCAGTCCTGTTTCTACTCTGTATATTTTACAATGTAAATACTAAGCACCTGTACTGCGATCAAAACACATGCATCCTGGACATGTCAAAAGAGTGCAGCTAACATTCCGTAATGAGTGTCACACTTTTTCCAATATGCTTTTTATTGATACTTTGTTAAAAGAGAGATTTACTTTTATTACCAGAGATTTCAGGTTGGATTATGTGAGATTACACACACACGCACGCACACAGGATTCATCTTTTACAAGGAAATGGAGAAGTAGCCTGTGATATTTATGTATATGTATAGTTAAATTCTGTGACAGGAAATATTTAACCTTGAGCTTAGTATGGGATAGACTGTAGCTGAATGAGAATGAAAGAAGATTAATTTTCTGAAGTGACTTGCAGCATGCTGAACACTGGAGAGGAATTTGTCAAATGGAACAGCACAACAATGACACCTTCTGTAAAACACTAGAAATGTCATGTCTTACCGTTTCAGCTTCTTCCCTTGGAAATTCCTAATTTATGTGCTGCCAGAGAGCTGAAGCAGGGATCTCTGCAGAGAAGTGGTTCCTACTGGGCTGTGCAAATGCACCCCAGGCTGACAGGTCACAAGCTGCAGCTTGTCAGTAATAGAAAGTCTTTTGCAAAAAGATTAGAAATGTGAAAACCAATCCATTCCACTTCTTTTCTTTTTTGGTCCAAATGCATGCTTGCCCAAATGAGTGAGAAGCTGAATTCCTTACCTGAATGGCTTCAAGTTCACAGCAGCATGCATGAGGGGCCCAGCCCTAAGTTAGAGGTGCTTTTAAACCACATGTTAAAAATATTCCACTGTGTCATATTTCCTAAATTAATTTGTTAAAAGGAGAGAGCACAAGAGGGAGCCAGACTCTGCATCCTGGTAAGGCTCTTGGCTGTGTGTTGGGAGAGGGTAAGGGGAGCCTGGGGCTTGGTCCCTGTGTTCCAAGCTTTGTCTGTATTTGTTCAGTGGCTGCAGCCTGAGGCTCACAAAGTCCGTGGATACCAGGTCGAGCCTCTGGGACTCCCCAGCCCCAGGTGGTGCCCAGGGACTTGGACCTGGGTTTATAAAGTCACATTAGTTGGGTTTACAAAGTCAAATTTTGTGTCTTTCCGTCCTCACCCCCCTCTCCCCGGCATCAAGGGAACTAGCAGAGGAGCTTCACTCTCAGGCAAGCTGCAAGGAGGTGTCAGATGCAGCTTTGATCTCCTTCCCACCAGGGAGGAAACACAACCCAAATCTCCCATCTCAAACCTCCAGCCACTCTATTCTTATGGTACAGGTGCCAGGGGGAGAGCACTGGCACTGCTGGATCAGGTTTATTGATTTGATAACAGGAGTACAGGTGCTGTGGGGTGTGTGAGGTGAAATGGCACTCACTCTTCAGAGGGGTGCCTGAGAACTGCTGGTGTGGGGGCATGAGTGACTCGTGCCTGAGCCCCCTGCCTCCTGCTCTGCATGTGGTCAGCACACACATTGCTCAGGAGATGCCCTCCACAATGTCTGGTGCTGCATAGGTGGCCTGGCTGACAGCCAGCACTGATTCTGGGGGCAAGCCCCAACTTTAAAGCCTTTGGGATTTTTAATGGCACTAGTTTTAGCTAATGTGTCTCAAATCACTCTTGCAGGGTATGACAGAATTGGGAGCTGGATTTCTGCACTCTGAGCCTCAGACCAGGGTCTTTAGCACAGGTCAGCCCTTCAGTTGCCACACTGCGTCCTGAAATAATCCATTGCAGCTTCTGCTTTCTGCATGTGCAGCTTTACTGAAAATAGCATGAAGAGCTCTGGTTAAGAATGGAAAATCATTCAGATTCCTTCACTTTTGGTTCAGTAGTTATCAGGTACCATGAGCTTAAACCAAGGTTTTAAAACTTTATCAGCTACTCACAGGATGTTACAGGGTGAATACGCACCAGGGTAAAATACAAGGTGGTTGTATAATTCGGTGTACACAACCCATATCATGCATCTCTTCCAGCACACAGGCATCAGAGTGGCAGGGGCAGCTCTGCTCTGTTAACACCATTTGAAACTGGTCAAAAGGTTCAGATCAGAGTCCCTAAACTTTCTTGCAAAACTAAGAACTTGGGGTCTGCTCCATATCATATATCCTCAGGAATTTGTTTTCAGTGTAATTTGATAGACTACAGCAGTGCTAGTTCAGATAATTTTTTCTATTTATTTTCAAGATAATACTCCTACAACTAAGGGGCTTGCACAATTAAAATGTAGATTACTTAATTTTTTTATTCATATGTATTAGAATTCTTGAAGATTCTGCACCATAGTGCCCCAGGTAAACAAGTGTCTCCTTGCACATCAAGCAGCATTAGTTGGGTTTTACCTCTCTCTCGGTGACATGCACCCTCTTGAGTCCACAGGTATGACGAGAATTAGGCTGGAAAAAGTTGAGAAGAAAGCATTGTTTGAATGGGCTGTCACGTTAACATATCAGGTGCAGTGTCAGGAGAAGATTACTGCTGGCACTGCTGTCTGAAACCTAATATGGTGTTAGCTTTAGGTACCAATCCATATAAATTTGTGTAGGTGACTTAGTTGTTGATCAAGTCTCCGTTGACATCAGCGACACATTTGTATTCCTCAGCCTTTTGGATTTTAACCTTTTACTGCAGAAATTTACTTTCTGAAACTTAGGCTCTTTCTTTCTATGTAACCCTGACTACACAGCCACATACTATTGGCCCATTGTCTCTGAGGTTACTGGTTTCCCACAGCCAGTGGTGGACGCCAGACCAGCCCTAAGGGCAGGCAAAGTCCTGGGCAGCAGGTCCCACACCTCTCTGGCATCTTGTTCATTTTGTTTTGGTGTGGTGGTGGCCTTGGTTGAGAAACACTGCCAGCTTTCAGACAAGGATAATGTCCCATTTGGGGCATCTATGACATTCTGAATTTTCCTGTAGATAGACTGTATTTGCATCTAGATGCATATCTCCTCCCTCTCCTAATCCAGCACACACAGGTGCTCACACATCTCTTATCTTAATAAAGAAAGGGTGAGCTATTCATAGGAGCCCAGCCGTTGGGTGCTGGGGCTTTTTGTTGGTGCTCCACAGGGTGCCTCATCCCTCAGCAGGGGTGGGCATCCACTCAGCCACACAACCATAGTGTGCAGTTCACCTCAAAAAGAGTATTAATTAAAGGGTGTCAGGAAAGAAAAAAGAAAGGGTATTTTTTGAGGGGAGGGGGAAAGCAAGGACAATATTTTTTTTAAGAGAAGAAAATAAAGAGAGATTTTGCTGCTACCTCTAATTTTTGGAGGGAATTTTTCTCTTAGTATTGCATATCAAACCTTCTGCCCATTTCCATGTAATTTGGCAGGGCAATGTTTGCAGACAACACTGAAAATTGAACTGCTTCTCTTGGTTTATTTTTCATACTTAATGCAGCACAAATCCTGTGAGGTGCTTTCAGATCCAAACTGCTGCTCTCTAAAAATGTTGCACACCACAAGACAGAGATTCTGCAGTATTTATAAAATGATGTCTGTTTTCAGTAGAGATGATTGATTTTTGTTAATTAGATGCTGTGATGAAAAACTTATATAGATGTGCAATATATATACATGTATACATCTTTAAGGGAAAAAAATAATCAAACATGAGCTTTTTGTGAAGGGCAAGGAACTGGATTGTTATACAGTACAGCAAGCTTGCTAAAGAATAGTGTCAATTCTATAAATTAGATTATTTACTAGTAAAGCAGAAAGTCAAAACTCCTGGGATTAATGACCCCTTTGAGCAGTGACAGAAGGGAGTGCTCTTCACCAAATTACTCACTGGGGCTGTGCTTATCTCATCCAAGCAAGTTGTAAGGGTAACCCTCTGGATACCCTTCCCCTGCCGTTGGGAAAGGAGGGCAACAGTGAGATGGTTTGTTTCCTGTTTCTTCTTTTCCTTCCTCTTCTTTGCGGTGCTGCCTCTCACACCCCCCTGAAAGAGCAGGTTCTTGCAAAGTAGTTTCAAGATGTTCTGTGGGAGTGCATCAGGATCACAACCAGTTCTGCAGTTTTTTTCAGAACTTTTCAGGTTAGTTTCTTATTCCTGCTTCCAAGACTTTAATTTTAACAAAATACCAACAGTACTGACTACTGGGCTTAAAGCTAGGCAGCAATGCTACCCTTTGCCTGCAGTTTCTGCATGAGGGCATGGTTTCCTTAAGAAATGTGACTGCCAATGTCAATGCTGCCAATAAGGCTAAAGCTGTATTTCCATCAGCAAAATACAATATTTTTAAGTAAAATTCACTGTTTTCGATTTCTCCTCAACCCACCACTATAAAACCACAGAGTTGCTGAATACTAATTTCTTTATTAAATACTTTGTTCTGTGAACAGTGAAATTATTGAAATCTGGTTTTCAGTTAATTAAGTTGGCAATTTCTATGTTAATTTCTCTACTTTCAATGCCTTCATGTCCACTACAACAGAGTCTGCATCTTCCCCCGGGTTCCCTTTTATTCTCAACCTCTCTCCCCTCCTGACTCTCCCCGATGCCAGCCTTCCCCAGGGCTCAGCACCCTCAGCCCTGTGCTGAAGCCCATCAGGTTGTGTCCATCATGACTCATCCCTAGGATGGCACATGCTGGACAGGCTCTCTGGACACTGGCTAGGACAAGCCCAGTGAACCACAGGTGGACTTCACTCAACAAATTTTCAGAGGAAAGAGGGAAGATGCTAATCTGGGTCTCTCCTTCTCTCCAGCTGCAACTTCCCAGAAAATGTATGACAAATTTGTACATCAAATTTAATTGCAGTTGGCTGAAGAATTCATGGGTTAAAATTTGGGGATTGAGCAGTGAATGAATAATACGATTGGATCGGTGCCCTTTCTTTAGAAAAACAGGCTAAAATGGCTTGGGAAACCTGAGCCCTGCAGGTACAAGAGCATGAGAAGTGCATTTGGAGATCTGCTGGTGCCACACTGACTGAAGAAAATAAATGAGTAAACTCAGGGGTTGCCAGTGCGACACATCAGTAACATGAAGAAAGCTTAAGAAAAAGCTTCACATAACCTTCATGGAAGTTGGGGTTGTTCATTCTGGAGAAGACAATGCTCTGGGTAGACCTTGTAGAAGCCTTCCCATACTTTGAGAAAGCTGGAGAAGGACTTTTTACAAGGGCATGCAGTGACAGTACAAGGGGTAATGGCTTCAAACTGAAAGAGAGGAGTTTTAGATAAGATATTGGGAAGAAATTGTTTACTGTGAGGATGATGAGGCACTGGAACAGGTTACTCAGAGACGTTATGGATGCTCCATCCCTGGAGGTGTTCAAGGCCAGGTTGGATGGTGCTTTGAGCAACCTGGTCTAGTGGAAGAGGTGTCTCTGCCTGTGTCAGGGTGCTTGGAACTAGGCAATCTTTAAGGTCCCTTCCAACCCAAACCATTCTAGTACTCTATGATTCTATAAGTGCATTTGTGAAGCCATTTTTTTTTTCTCCTCAAACAGCAGCCCTGATGAAAGTGTTTCTCTTGGGTATAGCACTGAACCTTTTGGTAGTAGATGACAGAAAGACACCTGGCACAGCAGGAGAGTGAAAAAAAATGTTTGAACTGCACATAAAACAGTGACAGGGTCTTCCTGGTATGTATGTCTATGCTAGAATATTTCTGCTTTTTGCTTTTGTTGCCTCCCCTGTGAGGTAACTGGGCTCAGGGGGGTGCTCCTTGGGTGTGAATATGGGTTCTGATGGCTCTGAGCTCTGGCATATAAAAACAGGCAGAATTTCTGTACCTGTTGGGGGATATAGTCCCAAATGTGTGAGCAGAGCAGAATGCATGGTGCTTTCACGGTGGAAAAAGTAAATGAAGATAGGCTGTGTTGGATAGTGACAGACACACATGCAAGTGCTGCTTGCCTTCAAAACAGTTTCCTTTTTAGGGACCCAGGTTGTCTCCTATGCAACCTGTGATCAAAGTGGGCAATCGGGTAAAAACAGCTGAGGTTTTCATCTCTGTTTCCACTGACTTTGTGGGGACATTTTTGTATAATCCTTCTTATCATTGCTAACAAGTACTGTCTATACAGATTTTTGGTAAGATGCTTTTTCATCCAGCAGTTTTTTGGCTATCTGTAGGAGGCACATGCCCTGTTCAACATTCCCTGTTGAACTCACCATAAGAGGAGGATGCCTTCTGTGTTGACCAGTTTACTTTCATCCTTGAACCTCCTGGCGTAGACAAACAGCATACATTGAGAAGCAAATCAAATAACCTGCCACTTCCTCTCCTATCTGTTTGCAGGATTAGTGCAGTAGTAACTCTATGGCAGATTGTGCCATAGCAAGTCTGCATTCAAACCCTCCTAAAAACCTCTGTGGGGACTGAAAGGTTTCATGACAGTTAGGAACAAGCAATCTGACATTCCCACTCCCAGCTGTACAGTCTGATATATTCGCTTTTCAACCTTCTTGCTTATTTTCTCAGTTTTGTACAGCCCACTCCAGGGATGCTTGTACAAAACCAGCCATAAGTAAAGATAGCTATATATTTCATTAAAGCAGATAGAAGAGCTGAAGGTGTAATACCAAATGGACAAGAGCAGTGGGGCTGAAATGTTGAAAGCTTTCCTACTAAAGTAGCAATTTATTACTTGCTTACACAATTTGATGTAGGTAGGGCTTTTACAGAAAATATTTCTTTAAAACCTAACAACCCCCAAAATGTTTCATATTATATGTGTTTGCTAATAATAAAAAACCCAAACCCCCAAAACCCAAGAAAGTGTGGCAGACCTCTTTATGCACTTAATTATGTAGCTGATGCAAGTTTCCTTCGTTTCTAAATCTCATCTGCATAGATACAAAGATCACAGAATAATTTGGAGACTTGCTCTTTAACCAAGGGAGAAAATAACAACAAAGGGAGTAATTAAACCACAAAAAGTATTTACAAATAAGATAGCATCTGACAGAAAGCCATGGGGGGCATCTTCCTTTGTAATTTTTCTTTTTAATGGCAGTATTTAAAAGAAAAGAGAGAAAGAAACAAAAGTCACTAGGAAATATCCCAGCATTGATTTTTAGTTCACAGTGCTAGGAAGGTTTTATAACATATTTTTACCTTGTGCTGTCCCATTTTATCATTCTTTATTCTATAAAAGATTAAAACCGTTCTTCAGAGATGCAAGATGTGGAAAAGGTACATCATTAATATGTCCTGCAACTTCCTTGCAGATTCACATACTCTGAATCTGTACTAGATATCAATAAATGTCTGGATAAACATGTACTCAGATAAGCTCTAAGTTATACTGATAGCACATGCAGTATTTGTTGCTATTGGCTTATTCGTGCCTTTATTTTCTCTGAGGAAAAAAGGATCTGAATGAGACATCTTGTGTCAGAAGCTTCTGGGTTATGGCAGGATAAGGAAAAATCGCAGTAGAAACAGCCAATATATTTTTTTTTCCTGTTGCAATGACTTAAACAATGAACAGCAACCTTGCAAAAAAAAACCGCTGTACTCTTCCTGAAATGTTTGATTCCTGAAAGGCATCTTTACAAACACTAGCACTAGCTAAATACCATGTGGAAATTGAAGAATTAAAAGGACATCAATAAATAGAACCAAGTCAGTATGTCTTTAGCTCATGTGGAGATTACTGAGTTATAATAATACGGTAAACTACAATATGATATAAACAAAAAAGTCCTTCCCTGCTCTTTGGGATGCAATAATTTATGCTGCCGAAGACTCAGTGTTTTAAGTTTCTATAGAAGAATAGTAGCAAGGTATCTCACACCTATAAAATTAGTGAATTAGAAGGTTGTTGGCTGGAATGTGTATTGATTTTTTTTCTGATATCTGCAACAGTACTATTGGTTGCCTAAACAGCCCTTTGAGCTAGAACAAATTTTTGCAGGCTTTAGTCAAATAGATGTAAGATTTATTAGCGGTCCACAGCCCTCATTACATCATTGGAATTGTTAGTTATCCCGACAGCAAAATCCATACCCTAAGTATGCCAGGCTTCCATTTCCAGCTCTAAGATCTTATTATTGTCTTTGATTGCTATTTTTTTGCCACTATTCTGCTGGGCACTGGACACTTTCATGAGAGAGAAATGCGTGGATGATTGTTAAATGCATAGAGACAACATGAGGTCCTGAAAAGTCCCTGAAATAAATATGGTTTTGGGACAGGAGAGTTCAGAGAGAAAGATCATAAATTTACTCTCTCCTCATACCCCCGTTTCCAAATGTCCACGTCTGGTACTTTTAGAGAGATATTTGTCTGAACTGATGTTTGTTTTGATCTGTAACATTGGAATTTTATCTGCTATTTGAATATGTAGATTGTGCTCTCTGGCAGATTTAACTGCAGGGCGCTTGTTTGATCATTATGAATGCATCAGTATGGGTCTTAAATTGTAAAAGAACTGTAGCACATGTTTCAGTAAGAAAAACAATATAACTTCTCTACAACTATGTGACAGCCCTTTCTTGAAATACACACAGATCACATCAAACTTTTGCCAATGGTAGTATGCTGAGAAGACATGTACATTTTCACTGTCCACCAGGACTCCAAGGTTTTACTCTAAGTTAGTGTTTTGCTGAATCATATCCCCATTCAGTAAAGAAATACTGTGTATTTTGTTTCAGATTTATAAATACAAGTGCAGATTTATAAATACAAGTGCATATTGCTTGCTTGTGCCTGTTTTGCAAACCACTCAAAATGCTCTGTCTCGAGAAGCACAACTTTGTACTAGGTTTGTCTCAGAAGGATGCTGTGGAAGGTGGTCATCCACTGTGATATGCAAAAAGAACCACCCGCTCCTGCTTTGTGTTTGTACTGTTAGGTGACTGATATGTAAGTATTCATGATCTTCTCCCTCTAACTTGTCAGAAATGTCACAGAAAACTGCAAAGATACTTTGACAAAGAAAGTCAAAAGAGGGTACCCTTTGACTGTTTGATCCTCACTAAGAATTGGTTTCACATTCTAATTATGCAAATATTTCCATGAAGTTTGGGAAATAGTTGTGGGGTGACATATATGCTGGCAGATGAACGAGTTCAGCTCTTTCTTATTTAGGCTCCTGACAATGGTACATGAGCAACTTCAGAAATTCTTCTTGTGTCTTCTCATTAACTATGACTGCAACTTCTCAAAGCTGTGATTTGGGTTCAGGGAATGCATCTATATTCTAACTTTTACTATGCTCTTGGATTTTTCTTGATTTCTGCCTTGAAAACAATAAATTGGTTTGAGTTCTTTTTATTCTTGTGTGTTTTTTCAACTCTGAAAAGGACAGGTAGAATTTAGGACAGAGGGCCTATCATGTCCATGCTGAAGAAGTTAATATAATAAGCTCAGAATTCTTTTTTGTTACCTTCTCAATGAAATATGAACAGCATGTAACTCATGCTTTATGCATGAACCAGCATACACACACACACAAAATAAAACCATTCAGCTAGCCAGTTAGGAAATGGCTTTAGTGACACAGGGCCTTTATTTAATATTGCCAAAATTTTAATGATAGCAGGTGACATTATTTTGTACATTTGACCTTAATTTTTAAACTTTCATACATTTTTTAAATTTTTGTACTATTACTATTAAATATTTCAGTACTAGTGTTGCTGCAAAAAATAGCATTAAAATCAGTTGAAGGCATTTTGGGCACAGAGAAAAGAAAGATCCAAGTCTTCCTTTTGCATATGTATGTCTTCCCACTCTAACCAACGGAGATAATTTTGCTTAGATCTGCATAAAATATGCATCTTTGGGGAACTTTTAGCTAAAGAGCTGTGCATTCTGTCTCGGTAAACGTTGTGTATGTTATGTGTGTTTTGGCGTTGGTAATCCAGTAGCTATTTCTGTGATCCATACAAACGAAATACCCAAACCAATAAGGTAACTAAACCTTTAATTACGGTAATGTATGTACCGAGCATTTCTCCTCCTCCCTACTTCCCTTCGCCCAAACCATCCTTCGTTCCCCTG
The DNA here is from genome assembly GCA_013399855.1 of Oxyruncus cristatus. Taxonomy (NCBI): domain Eukaryota; kingdom Metazoa; phylum Chordata; class Aves; order Passeriformes; family Cotingidae; genus Oxyruncus; species Oxyruncus cristatus. The sequence goes on from VXAY01001664.1 coordinate 175,746, forward strand.
GGCATCGTCTGGTTGCTAAAGCATCGAATCCGTCACAGCACACTTAAACGGCTGCGGGAAATTTGTTTTACAAGGCTGGTTTTAACTGAACTACCTGCTGTGCAACACATTGCTACTGTTTGTGAAATGAATGATGGGAAAAGCAAGTCTGTGATTTCATTTGTTCAGACCGATTAGTCACACGTTGCATATGGTATCATTTGCTTGTCACTTAATGACTGACCAGCCTGCCTGAATCATTAGTGCGGCAGTGCAATGAAAGGAAGACATAAACATAATGATGAGCTCAAGGAAGTGGAGTGCTGTTTTACCTAAAAGAAATGGTGCGCAGAAATCCAGCACAGCTGCAGGTGCTCCGACGACAATGTGGGAAGCAGTTAGCTTCCAATTTAGCAGAAAATTAAGAGCGAAAAAACTGTTATTTGTGAGAGAAGATACTCATGGCAAGCAATCATCCATGCTCTATACCCACAAGATGAGCATTCAGCTGTCTTTGTCGTGACTTAAAACAATTGGTATCTTGGGCAGCATTCAACACCAGATTGGTGCTTATTATCTGCAGTTTATTCTTTCTTGGGATATTTTGTAAAAACCCCCCTTTATTTTATGGTTAATTTGCTTGCTTGAATGTAAAGCCATTTAAGCTGAAAAATCTGGAGTGGGGTTCATCATTGTGCCAGTGCTCTGAGCTGTGTGATGCAACATAATTGGCAATTTTCAAATTCATAATCCATTTTGTTTCATGCATATACACACACACACACACACGTGCACACACACACCCTGCCACCCCTCTCTTCAAACTGGTAAAAAAGTAAGATTAGAACATATGGATTCCTTCAGTCAAATAACAAGAATCAACAAGAGGCAAGTTTTTATAAAGTCAAATAATGGATTTCCATTAGCTAGGAGAACATAATTTCCCAAGAAGAACTATGTAAGTATCAATGGATGTCAAAATATCCTCATTCTTAGCTACACAAGGCTTCTACCAGCTTCAGCAGAGCTTCACATTGTACAAAAATACCGGAAAATCTGAAATTTCTAATTATGTCATTTTTAGTGGTTTTGGTAGCAGGCTACGGAGGAAAAACATGTTGGAGGGAGGGAATGGAACTTTTCACTGAAAAGGAAAAAGAAATAATTTCTTAAATACAAGGCTTTTTATACCGATGCACATTGCTATTTGCTCAGCAGAACTTGAAATTCACCTTCTCTAATTGATGATAAAATGCAAAACAGGGAAAATTCAGGCCCAGATTTTGAAAAAAGCATTTTGTTTTTTCTCTCCTGTTTCATGTCTGGTTTTTGTTCCTGGAGAAGCTTTCATTTCTCTGCATTTGCTTACAAGCCTTGGAGGCCAAGGGATTTTTCATGTCTTACCATCTTGCTATAACGTACGGCTCTGGCAGGGTTGCTTATTTTTTTAAGGTTTATTGTTTCAAGAGTAACTTGTATTTCTACATCAAATTTTGTCCTGCTTGAGCTTGTGATTTTAGTACTTCCTTGTGCTCCCTTTCTGTTCTCACCAGCTGGCCACCGCCAACACTCAGCTCCACTCTATTTCCCCCTGGCCAATGGCCAGCCGCCTTGCCTGCCAACTCTGCCTGCGATCCTCTGGTTCCTCTCCACCCATTTCCAACATTCCTGTCAGCTTGTGTCCTCTACTTCATTAAGCATATCCTCTGGTTTCTCAGAAATGGAGGATTCCTTACGATGCTGGGACAGAAATGATCCTAGTCCACCAACCCCAGAGCAGTCGGTACCAGGTCTGCAGGATTTGCCATGTTGCGCCTACATGGGAGGAGATCACACTGAACTGTTCTCCTAGTCGGACCTGTTACCCCAGCATGAAAACCTTTATATCTGAGGAGGTTAATTTCCCCTGCACGTGGTAACAACATTATAAATTTTGTGTGAAAATTTTTCAGGGGATATTGTATATCCCTTGTTTGAAGACTTACAGGATTTCCCTGTTCTATGCAGTTCAAATTCATTAGGCCTACATGTTCTGAATTTCTCTGTTTTCTAGCAATCCATCAATCTATTCTTCAATGGGAAAGCACTGCAGCTTTTAGACGAGTGACCTCATGTCAAAGATGGCTACAGTCACTAGTTCAAGTCTTTCAACAGCTGAGCACTCAGAAGGTAAATCCAAAGTTGGCAATCACCGGTAAAGGAGCTACGAGCAAGACAGAAACCATCATCTTGCTCCTCTGTAAACTCCAGCTGTGGTCATCCCTGGACACCGTTTACACTCATAATTGGTCCACCATAGACAGGGCAACAGAAAGTATAGAGGGGCAGCAGAAATCCCAGACTTGAGACCAGGATTTCCATCTGGGAAAAGAGACACCTGGGTGGAAAACAAGTGACCCATATGATCATAAACAGTGCAGTTACACAGAACTTCTCATCGTATAGGAGCAATGTGAGACAGCACTTTTGAAACAACTAAAAGGTAGTGGCACACTTTCACCTGGAACAGGGAACTCTTCTCCAGTAGTTGCTGTGGAGGGCATATTAATGAAAAAGGAGAGTCTTTTGTTCTTATATGTTCATTTGGATTTGGAGAACATGAGTGATGTGGGTAATAGTGGCCTGCCTAGAGAGTTTCGGCTTGTTGCTTTAAGAAGTTCTGTATAACCTTTCACATATGTTTGCGATTGGTTGTGTCTCCAATTGGCAGTGGAGCGGCATCTCACCAGCACAGCACTGAGAAAGGAAAAGTTCAGCTTTCCAAGTTAAATGAAAGAATTACGACGATGCTGAAAGTCTGTCATTGAGACAGGCATTTGTAAGTTCTGCAAGATGAACTCTATAAAGTCTGGCTAACTGAACACTTGTTTAACCCAAATGTTAAAATGGTGAAAGTTGTAAAATATTTAATAGACACTGGCTCGTGTTGAGTTCGTGAGTTTCATGCATTCAGATGGTGAGGTGCAGTCTCTGCATCCTAATTGATGGCAACAAACCCGCACTGACAGCTGCCTGTGTATAATGACTCATATTTAAGAAATGTGTTTATAGTTGATTTATTACTCATTGAATTGAGATTATATTTGGTGGCAGAGTTCCTTTTTAAAAAACAGTTTCTTTAAAAAAGCGGTGGACTAAGCAAAAGAAACATTGCAGGATTTACAGAGCATTTTCAAAATCCTAATGAGACATCTGTCTGGTTTCCTCCAACACTTTTTATAGTTACCAAAATTTGTGTAGGAATAAACAAAGCTATCTGCAAACTTCCCTCTCCAAAAAAAACCCTAACCTCTTCCCCCTTAAAAAAAAAAAAAAAAAAAAAAAATCCAAGGAAACTTATTTTGATATTTTTGTTTCATTCAGAAATAAATCTGAATTTAATTAAAAATAAGTCAGTGCACCATCCACAATTTTCAAGTCTAATGGTCTGAATTCAAAATATTTCTGTTTAATTCCTTTTTACTTTCCTAACCAAGGAACTATGAATAACATTCTTTTCCCCTACCAGCAAGTAGAAGCAAAATACTTTCAGATCAACTTTCAGTATATTACATATCACTCCATAACCCATCCTCCTCTTGCATTTAGACAAAGAAACAAGTAAAACCAGTGTGTACATCCAGACCCTTGTTTTTCTTTTATTTACTTGATTTCAGAAAAAAGAGTCATATGGAGATTAACACCGTGAGCCAGCATGGGGACCAACAAAAACTAGAAAAAGCAATTATGCTGCTGTTGCTGCTGGCACTCCTGTACAATGCTCAAATTGCAAGGCTGTCAGTGCTTCCTGCCACATTTGGATTTTTTTATAAGCTACTTTTGTCTTCAGCTAAAAGCATTAGAGTGTTTTGCATCTATTCCATATTCTGTACCCTTGTAATTGAAATATTGAGAAAAAAAGCGCAGATATTTGAATAAACCTCTTAACCATTGAAAGTAATATATAATATGAAATAATTACAGACTTGTTTTTCTATATACAGCCTCATTCCATAGCTATGTGGATATATCCTACTGTGGGTAACTCAAGGAGTCCACCAGACACTGGATAAATATCAGTATTGCCAAAGCTATTCACTCCACAACTCCATAAAGATGCCCAGAGAAGCTGTGGATTCCCCATTTCTGGAAGCGTTCCAGGCCAGGTTGGATGGGGCTTTGAGCAACCTGGTCTAGTGGAAAGTGTCCCTGTGATGGTTGGGGGTTGGAATTAGATGGTCTTTAAAATCCTTCCCAACCCAAACCATTCTATGATTCTGTGATAGCATAGGAAAGTCCTTAGTAATTGTGCAGTCTGGTCAGTAATGTCCACTAGAGACCCTGCATGGAACATGCTGTTTGTGATCAAGTGTTGGGAGGCAGCTGAGCCACCCTGCCCTTGGAGCCTGGATGTCCATACAGTAGCATGTAGGGGACCAAGGTAGTCAACATGGCCATAGTGGCCGTTAATTTTGTCTCTTTTTAGTTCAGAAAACTAAATGAAGAATAAGAAAAATCTGGGAGATGAAGAAGGATTGTCTAGCAGAGTGTGGCTGTCCATCCATATGGCTGGAACCAAACCAGCAAGAAACACCAAATTTGTCTGGGACACTGGAATACTCTCTTAGATACCTGAAGGAAGTTCTCCAAGTCTGATAAAACACTCATTATTGATGTTCTTTCTTTGACCTCACCAGTGTAAAGGCCAAAGCTGCTCACACATTTCTCTGGCTTGTCTTCGCTAGTGGGTTACAGCTACAGAGCCCCGTGAGTGGGACTGCCACACTTTCTCTCTCCTGAACTGTCATGCTTTGCATAAACCAGTCATGAAACAACACAGATGTGGTGCACTCTGCCCCAGTGTCCTTTCTGGGATGATGGGATGTCTGTATTTCAGTGCCTGCACTCCAGCAGGTAGGTGACAAGAACGACTGATTATATCTCTTTAGCAGGTAACACTAATACTTGCCTTAATTTTCCCGGTAATAACATGAAACAGCCACAACCTCCAGGAAAAAAACCCTAAATCCACAAAACCTCTGATCTCCCTGAGACCGCAGCCTTAGGCCACAGGTAATGGGGCTGGAAGGCAAATTAATATGTGTCATTGTTTTACTCACATAATTAGTTTTAATTTTTTTTAAAATTGAAAATATAAATTTGCGCTTTCAAGGTGGTACAAAATATTATGAAGTTTGCTCATACACTTCCAGAATAATTTATAACATAGTGGTTAAGGCGCAAGGATGAGAAAGGAAGGGTAAAATCCTAAAGAGACAAAAAGGGATTTAAACTCAGGTTTTCTTTATTCTGGGGTTAGTGCATCAGTACTTGAGCTTCTGAGAAAACAGGATGTATTGTTTCCTCTTCTTTTGTGAATCCAGTCATTCTTTTCTTTTAGGAGCCTTCAAGGTGTTTCGTGAAGAGCTGAAAGGAATGTTTACAGCCAGGTGAATTTTTGTTTTATTTGTTTCAGTGAGAAAAAAACTTGATCCAAGCAAAGGTAATCTATTTTTACCATCCCAATCCTACATTTGTTCATCTGAATTGGTTTCCCTTTCTTCTCTCTGCAGGAATCTCCTTATATACCCACTGTGGTGGAAGCGCACTGGCAGAAAGTAAGTTCAGTCCACATGGCCACCCTTTCTGTGCTGGAGACTGATAGCATCTGTGGCCTCCTCTGCAGCCAGTCTCTCCATTTTCACAGGCAAAGTGTCAGTGAATGAATTGAGAGGAAAAAAGCTGCCCCTGCTGTGGTAATGAAAAGTAAAATTAAGGCTCCAGGAAAGAATAGTAGTTCCAAGACGGGATTTTCCCACAGAGTAAATTGTTTGTAGGAGTCCCATGGTTTCATTGTAGTGGTCCCTGAGGCAGCACTCCTCTTGGCGGATTGCTGTTGTGAGTAAGCCTAGCAGGAAAGCAAGCCTTGCAAGGAGGCAAGCAGTCATTAAACTTAACTCTTGTTCATTAGTCAGAGCTATGCTGATTTAACAAGACCCTCTTCTGTAGCTGTCTAAATTCTCACCTTTAAGAGTTTGTTGAAAAAAAATCTCCGTCCACCCTTCTGCTCTCTAAGGTTGTTTTAGAGTCACCAAATATCAGAGAAAAAAGCCTTTATTCAGCTCTAGTGTAGCTGCCTTGTATAGTGTCAATACTGATTTTGATACCAGAGTGTCTTCATCTCCTGCTTGGGCCCTGCAGGAGTCAGTAAGATTCTGGTTCTATACGCACTCTCAGGAGCATAAATTCAAGCTAGCTTTTACACCTGTGAAGCTGCCTCAGATTTAAAGTAGGGCCTTTTAAAGAAGACTATAATGACAGATCTTTTATTCCTGCTGCAGATCCTAAGGGATGAGCTGCAAGCTATGTGAAGGGCTAAGTGTCCCAGTCAGTACGGCTGAAAAACCCTCTTTCTGTGCATAGCTCTGCCACCAGCCTTCTAAGGGTCTGGTTAGTGCAGTCTCATGGGCCACTGCCTGTGGAAATAACAATACTTGTCTCTTCGTTGAGGAATTTTTAGATCTAGATTAAAAACGCATATTATGCGAGTGTTGCTAAAATATTTGAAATTAGGAGGATAATGGGAATTTTGTTTGTAAGAAATTCAGTGTAAATTTTGATTGTCTGTTTTTAACTTTTATGACAGATGCCAAAGTGGAAGAAGAAAAGTAGATTAACTAAACTACTACATGAAATAAATTTAGTTTACCTACTTATTTAGTTTACCTACTTTTTTTGTTATTGTTACCTATCTATCATATATAGACATATTACTTTATCTATCCTATCGGTCAGTCTATCTATCTATATGTAATTATATATCTACCATTTCACTACCTCAATGGTGAAGATCTGCAGTAGAACCAATATTGTTTCAGGATGCTGTCAACTGGCACACTGCATAGCTTTCTGTGGAAAAAACAAATCTGACAGCAATTGTTTGAAAGAATATATGTTGTGCAGAGTCCTTACCTGGAGAGCTTGATTACAAAAATAAAATTAGGCAATGTGTCCAATATATGTTATGCAACAGAAATATAAAGGATTAGACGTGAGTGATGAATTAAATAAGTGAAAAGTTAGTTGTCTTCCATTTGACTGGATGAAAACACCTAAATATCTCACTGAACTGAGAGAAGAATTAGTAACGTTGCTAAAACTTCTGAGGACAGCAAAAGGCGAGGATACCTGTGAAGCAACAGGGCAAATGACAACTTGAAATTGATATTGTTACTTCAAACACTATATATGTTATAACAGATGGCACACCAACTGTATTTGATGTCAATGTAGGGTTAATTACAGTATTTGAAAAAGCATTTGGACATCCGTTTTTGGCATTTCAATACAATGGGCATCAACAGACACTGAGGATGAAAATAATTGAGCAAAGCCTGAAGAAATGAGAAAATTGCAACAAAACCAGTAAATTTCAATATCTCGTGCACTGAGCATTCACCATGTCCAAATATGTTGGAAATAATCAATTCTGATTGGTAAAGCATAACAATATATGGTGGTTTAGCTACTGGTGAGCAGCTTGATATGTCATCTATTGTTTGGAGAAAGAGAGATTGCACATGGCCTCCAAAGATCAGAATAATCCACAACTGATTTATTGGCAAAGGCTCATGACCTAATGGTTTTGTTTATTTTGATTTGCATTTGAAACTCATTCTGAACTTCTCGAGGGAATATAGATTTCTGAGTACAGATGTACTTTCCAATACCCAGCTGCATTTAAGAATCATGGAGTATTTCAGGACAGTGTTATCACTAAAGAAATACTTCATTCAGCCTCTTACAATATATTTAATTATTTTTAAAAGCAAATAATCTAGCTTACTACAAATCTAAGCACAGATTCAAAACATTTCAGAGCTTCTTTCTACTGAACATCTACAAGACAAAGTTACCTTCAATTTTAAGTCAAATTCCATATGGCAAACAAAATAATCAAATTCAGTATACAAAAATGAGTGTTCTGAGAACTTTGTTAGGTATTCTGGAATGTGAAGAACTGGTAGTAAATAGGGTCAATCTTGAAAATAAAATTCAGGGCCTGCAAATACTTGACAATTTGCTCAAAGACAATAAGGTGCTTATTATTACATATGTCATTATTTGTATAGCAACACCTCCTCGAGAAGTTCTTTTCACCTGTGCAGTACATGAAATTAGACACAAGAAACTTCAACTGAAATGTGTGTTGTATATGCTGAACCAAAACCAAGTCAAGATCAAAATAATTGCACTGATTACCACAGAAATGTGAAAAGGAAAAAATATTCTCAGCCAGGGAGGGATTATTGGTCTCACAGCATCTTCATGTGAGTCCACAAACTGTAAAACAGTTGCCATTTGTCAGGAGCAAAACCAGTTACACCAGTGGCATCTGCAGGTGAACCTGCACTCCTAAGGGACATCCTGAACAGTGATATGTGGTTTAGAGACATACAACTTCCATATGTTCTCCTGCCATGTGCTCTCCCTGTTGGCCAGGCTGGTTTGTGGCTAGTGCCAGCCCATCGCCCTGTACAGTCTCACCCGGTACAGTCATGAGGGAGGAAGACCTTTCAAATGGAGCTATGTTCACTGAAGTCCTCTGAAAAAAGTCACCAATCTCCGGAAGGATTTCTAGATCCTACAAGCAGCAGAGAAGTCCAGGATGCTGCAGGGAACAGACGTGGGGAAAGCAACGCCAATTCACCTGTACAGCTGAGCACAGTAATTACAGATGTGATGTGCAACATGCTTGTGTATTTGCTGCTTTATATAACACACTATATAATAGCTTGCAGGAATTCATTCTGCCCCTGATTCAGCCTTAATTAAAATTATGTGTTTATCTGGATAAACAGTCAAAAAAGTTGAGAAGGGTGGACGGAATAAATAAATAATGCAGTACATTAAACCTCAACTGGTATCAGTAAAAATCCTCATGTATCTAGACCCTTTGAGCTCACGGCAACAGAGCATAGGTAGGCAAAGGTGCAAGTGCATGGACCTCTTAAGATCAAGCCTCTCTCCAAGCAATTGGCGGTTTCTTAAAGATGTTGCTAGTTATTTTTCAGATCATACAGAAAATGGATTTACACAAAAAATCAGGTAGCGAAAAGGAATTCACAAATGTTGAGCCCAGATTTAGATTCACAAGCTGTAACAACCTCAAACATCATGTCCATTTATGGCCTTGAAGCAGTCCAGGGCTTTAGCTTTGATGGTGTCTCTGTTTTTAGATGACGAAGTATATCAAGCTTATATGATTTCTTAAAAAGAAAAAGAGGATCGGCCTTTTATAGCCACAGCAATGGCTCTTCCAGTGCAAGAAAAAAACCCCACAAAACAACACCCCCCCAACCCCCCCCCAAGCATATGTTCATACAACTATGTTTATATAATTCATGGTGCATCATAGGCTACTTTCTATCCAAGCTGGTTGCTTGGTTTGGCTGCCAGGCAAGCAAATAGAGTAAGCCAACACAACTTCCATCATGGTGGGGCAATAAGGAAGACATATTTCAGAGAGACATTTGGCTAGATTTTTTTCCTGGAAAAGTGAGTGACTATAAAATATTGTTTTTTGGATCCTGAAGTCCCTACTTTACTTGGGATGATAATAATGATGTGTCAGCTTGGAATTACAGGTAGAAGAAAGTGTTGTGTCATGGAAAGAGCACTGTGGAGCATTGCTCCTCTCTCTTCTGCACCTCTTGGGACAATAGTGTAGTCCCAGTCGTAGCTATGGGACAATGCAGCTTTGCTGTAACTGGTGACCATGTAGTCACCACATGTGGCTTTGTGACTCTAACTAATGCTGGGGACAGGTGTACCACTGGCCATCTGGGTGATTCTGAAAACCTGCATGAAGCAAGAGATCTTGGAAAATCTCTATCTCCAAGTATTTTGTTTTTATGGTGGTCTTCATCTTATTTCCTTTATGTCACTGTTTTCTTTTCAGTGCCAGTCAGAGGCACATAACCTCCCATTAAAACAATTTCAGCAGTACCAGGCAAATCTACCTATGATCAGTGACTTTATTTACCAGAAAATGGTTTCTAGGGAAACCTCTTCTATGTTCAAAGGAGAGAACAAAAACATGCTGCTCATTAGAAAGGTTCACAGCATACCTGCCGAAGGTGAGGGTCTCCTGTGAATTTCGCTTATCACCTCCCTCTCTGGGGGGGAAGATGGAGCCTTTTCAAAGACTGTTCATGGTTTGAGGAACTAACCCTCAGTTGAGTGGTGTATGTTTAGGTGTGCCAGTATGAGCATAATTGTCTCTGCAAGTTTTTTTAATACAAGTCTTATTAAGAGTGATGAAAAAGATACAGATAAACAGATAAAACCCCCAAGAAGAATACACTCGATTTACAAATGATTTGACAGTGGGTTCAATAACTACCTTCAGACTTTTTTATTAGTTCCTATTTGGAAGGCTAAGCAACTCTTCAAAGCAATAGCGCAATATTTTCTGCTTCCTGCTTCCTGCCGAGGTTCCTCACCACCCTTTTCCCTGTCAAATAGCTTTCACTATGTATAACTGTGTCCCCAAGAGAAGGGAACAATATTCTGTCCAAAACTCTACTGGATAAAAGTAAGCAGATCATTGTTTCCCCTCTGCAATCAATTTTCTATACCAAAGGGACCAAAGCCTGTCTGTGGGGCAGATATGTGGTCCCTGTGTTCTTAATATCTCCTCCTGACCACGTAGTACCAGCAGCCTTCCTCAGGGGCTTGTACTGCTGAGTGGAAACAGTAGCTGAGGATGGACTTGTGACTGAGAATGTGGACTCCACCAAGAAGCTGAGGTCAGTCCCTAGCACAGCCACTGCTTTTCTGCCTAGTTTTCACCAGTCCCAGTCCAAGGGCTCAGCATGGCTGAGCAGGACAGGAATTACAGCGCATCATGGAGTGCAGCACAAGGCCCTGCCCAGACTCACCTCACCAGAAATGGAGAGGCATCCTCCTCAGGCAGAAGCATGACCATAACATCTCCTGACTTCTGGATTTGAAGGTCAAGGAGACCTTCTGCTCTGTGATCAGTGAAGCTCCTGGGCAGCTTCTGGGGGGGCTGTGGGGCTGCCGGGCCTGGATAAGGACAGAAATCAAACCCACCAAAAGAAAGAAGGGCTGCAGGTTTGCTAGAAGGTGGCAGAAATCAGTGATCCATGAAGTCCTTTTCAGACCCACGGTGTGTGTCTTCCCCATCTCAGAAAGCTGAAATCCCTGGGACTCTTCAGCCAGGTTTAGGTGGGTAAGTTAAGGATTGCTAAGCAATCCCCACGATATTTAGCTTGAGAGAGATTAAGTTGTGTTTCTCACTTTATTTTAATGTTTTTAATGTTTATTTCTATATTTGCATGAGCACTTAATTTAGCATAATTATTGAGATGAATTGCAGCTAACATTACAAGAAAATTGTAACTTGTCATAAAACAAGTGGGCCATATTGTAACAGAGCTGCTACCACACAGAAACACTCTGATAGAATAGCTTAATAACACAAATAAATCCGCACTCCCCAACATGATACTTCTTTGGGGAGTTGATTAATTATTAGGAAGCAAAATGGCTAACAAAGTAGCATATATAAAAACATCTTCTCACATCAATGAGATTGTAAATTTTAATTCTACTGCATGACAGCAAGTGTAAGCAAAAATTACACACAATGGAATAAGCTCAATGAATTAATACGCTTAGGGCCTTTGTTGCTAGAAATACTTTGCTCTGTATTATAATCAGCCATTGTAACTCTGCTCAGCTGCAATTTAGGTTTCTCCTCACAGTCTATAAGTGACAGACAAGTGTTTGTGGCAAAGAGAGCTTTCAACAGGGTGCATCTTAACAGCCTTCCCCTCATGTGAAGGCCTGATATTCGGGATGCAGCGTCTTTTCAATACATTAGACAGCTCTGGATAGAACTGCTGCTTTCATTTCTTTTCCATTTCTTATCCCTGCCTGCTGCAGCCTGGTCCTTGTTGTCCTTAGGCCCTGTGGTTCTCCTGAGTACAATTTAGCTACTCAGCTACATCTTTTCATGGAGCTGAAGAAACCAGAAGTACTGAGCAAGATGTTGAGATGTAGGGAAGAATTTTCTGCAGGGATTTGCTCACCAACAGGCAGGAAAATTTGAATAAGATTATGGAAATTCAGCCCGGATCTGCTTAGTGCCAGCAAACTACTTGAATTGAGAAGCCCATCTTTCCTCCTCTCACCCAGCAGGAATGGAAGATGAAAGGTCACAGTGCTACTTTGACTCCTTAGACAACATGTGTTGAAAAACTATGCTGATGTAAAATTTCTGCAACCACATGGGTTGTATCTTTCTAGGTGGATTATGATACAAATCAACCCGGGGAATCAGTGACAAAGATTTGTTATCAAATGATTGCTTACTGAGAGCCTCAGGTTGTTTATTAAGAGCTTACTCTGTAGTGACTTCAGTCACTGTAGAATACACAGGTGTGTGAATGTTAAGGAGATAAACAGAGCATCCATGCAGAGGATTTGATTGATTGGCTGCTAAGAGTTACTCTTAGCAATATGATAATTTTCCTTAATAGTAAATGTAGCTCTGAATACAAGATTTGTTATCAAATGTTCAAAAAGATTTCTCAGCCACCAAAAATCGAGCACTTTGCTTAAAAGCCATGAATTTAGAAACAAAATATTTTTTGAGGTTTTGTATTTTCTTTCTGCTTGGAAAACATGGGTTTAATTTATTCACAGCTTCAATCTTTTCTCCCCAGAAAGGAGGGCTGGAAGTTTACTTTTTTGTCTAAATAAGTGTTTTGCAGTGCAATCACATTAAGCTATTGAGATACTACATGAAGCAGTTTTCTGCTATGGAGCAAACATTGAAATCCCCACAAAGATGAATTACAAACTAATGGAACAGGCACAAGTCACACATTATAACTTTTTTGCTGTCACCACTATGACTGTAGGCGTACTGCTACCTTCAGATTTTTTTTCTTTTATGGACTCATTTTCACTATTAGTGAGATGGGCCAAGCACACAAAAACTATGCTTTTTGCCAGGACACTTGCAAAAAATGTCCAATATTTTACCAGAATAATGGTGCCATCATATACAGTAGCCACCCAAATTTGCCACCCCAGGCTTTGCTGCTGCGTTCAACTCTCGGTGCGCTGTCATCAGGCCCCTGAACTTTCTGCAGACAGGGCTGCCATGGAGTTATTAGACCTAGACATTTGTCCAGGCTGTGGAGGATGCCAGCACTCTGCTTTGGCACTCTATTGCATGGGCATCTGGTCCTAGTGTTGCTAAGTGGCTGATTTCACCAAGCCAGTCATGTGTCTTCACATCATTCATTTATTCCAGAAGCGGAGAAGGATAAAAAAAAAACATTTTATGACAAAAAAAAATACTATTATGGGAAATACAAACTTCTCATTCAGATGCCTTTGTGTTAAAGTAGGAAAGACAGCTATCTTATCGTAAAGATATTTTAAATTAGCTACATTTTATTTCTTGCACCTCTGCTGTTAGCTTTTTTATCTCCATATGTCTAGCCAAAGTTGCTGGAAATTGTATTTTATGGATGCATCTCCACCTTCATTCCATGACTGCTTGATTTTGCACCCAAAGTGAAAAACACACTGAAATCCACACTTAATTTCACCTTCATGTTTTGGATGCATATACAAGCTTAATGCTGCGTGCATCAGTCTTCTAACGCGTTCAGTGAAATGGCTGCTTATGCTGACTATTTCTACCACAGCTGTGCTTTCTGTTCCAGCCTCAGGACACATCAATGCCCAGTACAGAAGTACTTGCCCTGAAGTGTTTTCAAGCTTAATACACAAGGCCGGGGAGGAGTAGCATGATCCCTGTTTTCAATGTCAGGGCTCAGGGCTGATTTTCTTTAAGCAAAACTGGAGCTTAAGCCCACCTCTTAGGCTGGATCTCTGATTTTGGACTACCATACTAACTAGATCTTGGTATTTTTTATCAATTTGTTGCTGACAGGAAGAAAAGCATGTTTTGTCATAAAATATTGACCCTACTAACCCTAGTGGGGGTTTGATGCTTCCAAGGCAAACCAAAAGAGACAAGAAAGAGCAACCCACCTTAGGCAACTGCACATCGACAAGGATTTCTTCTATACTTATCTTTTTCAAATCTGAGATTTACTTTATTATACATTTTACCCACATGTCATGAGAAAAAAGAAGGAATCACAGGGGACATTGGGGTAAATTTGTTTTTTTCTATGTTTTTTTTCTTTGTATTTCTGCATTTTGAGGCCCACTGGATATTATTCAAGGTACTCATACTGAAACATGATATGCAGCATATTGAAAGTCTTCTATTGTAAAACAAAGATTTACGGATGCTTGTTTTCAGAGCAGGGATGGCCTTCTTGAGAACAAATAAATAATGACAACTCAGCAAGATTGAAACCAGATGACCTCATGGAAAAATCCGGTGTTTCATGAATTAGGATAGTTCCTCTGGAGTACACAGGATTATATTGGCTACTGCAGCAGATACCAAAATATAGACAGCCCTCTGCCACATTGTTACAATATGAACAAAATGTTAAGAAAAGGTACTTCAAAAATAGGTGGATCCTCAAGGCAAAAAACTAAATGACACTGCCAGCTTTGGTGGAGCAGCGAACTGATCCATATGAAATGTTGACCTAACACAAAAGACTACCAGCACCTCCTTGCCAACATCCCAAGTGCCCCTCCATCCTCCCATTCTGCAGTGCTCTGCACAAGTCAAATTCAGAGTCATGAGATTTCATCTTCAAGGCACTTAATAGCTCAAATGTCACCCCAAAGTTCAGGACTGTCTTTGACAACTCCTGAGATCCAAATGACAGCCTTTCTATAAGGGTGAAGTCGGCAGTACAGAAACCTGGGACAAATCTTTCAGCCTTAGGTGTAAAACCATGCAAGGAGCTCCCAAGGACCAACCCAAAATTTTGAACTGCAGAGTTGATGAGCGAGGATAAAAAAGAACAAGTAAATGCATGAAACAGTAATCTGTCACGTTCAGTCTTAAAAATTCATAGAAATGTGCTTGGGGAAGGGGTGAATGGATCTTTATAAGAACCTGTAAAGCCTCAAGCCTGGGCACAGCATGGGCTGAAGCATCATGGATTTCACTGGTCACGTTTCAGATAACTCATGCTCAAAGAAATGGATTATACTTTTTGGGACATTCGTGGACTTGCAGAAACTTCAGATGAGAATTCAGGCCTAGTGGAATATGGCACAATCTGCTCTGAACCATCAATCATGAAAAAGAAGGATGCAAGTTAAATCCAGACAAATGCACTGAGACCATCCAAATAAAAATATTTTGGTCATATTTTCCAAGCTAGAGGGATATCAAATCAACTTCTGCTAAAGCAGCAACTTTGGTTATGATAAAGGACACTACAAAACTGTCTTAAGCTAACAGAAAAAGTGATAATGTGATTTGAGAAGTTTATGTTACTCCTTGCAGAACATATCATACCTACAAGCTAAGTTCTTAAAAAAAATCCCAAAACAATTGCCCAACCCCCCAAAGGTTTCAGCATCCTTCCAAAAAGATCATGCCTTGGTAAAAATCAACAACTCATTTCTAGTGCAAGAACACTGGTGTATGCACGTAAGTATAGCTGGTGAAACGAGGTAACCAAAAGTATCTACAGCTTTGCTGGTGCAAGGAAGTAGGGAAGTTTCACATGCCAGAATTACCATCCAAGCAAACAGTTTCAGCAACGCACAAATATGTGCAAGCTAGGCCTGAGCTTTCCTCCTGCCTACAGATTTTGCTGGACAAAACCAAAGCCCAAACCTTTAGCTGGTCTTTTGCCTCTGGCTCTCTGCACTACTGTTTTCTCCCTGCCATTACACTGAGCTGCCTTTCCCTTGTCCCCCAACACTGGTTTGCATCAAAAAAATGAGCTGGTTACCCTTCACTGAATTTTCATCGTTCCAGGTGTCTGTCAGACACTCTCTGGCTGCAGCCGAGCTGGGTGAAGAGGCCCAAGCTGTAAGAAAAATAACCCCATGAGTCCTTTGAAGCCCTCTGCTCTTAGAAGCAGTTAAACTGAAACAGGATGTTTGGTCTCAGGGCACGACAGCAGTAGTGATCACTGTCTGGTTTTCAAAGCTTACCCCAAAACTGAGGGTGCTGAGATATGTTGGGCCAAAGGCAGGAGAAGACTCTGTCCCCAGTAATGAAGAGCTGAATGGCTGATGAGTGAGCGAAATGATTTCCATGGTGGAGAGGGATGAAAGAAAAGTTCTGCACAGATTTTAAAAGCCCTTCTGCCTCCAAATGTTTTTTATTCATGGTAACTAGTGCATGCCTGCCCTACACTTTTAATCCTTTTAGTTGACAATAGCTTACACATGGGTGCAGAGGTCCTTATGATAACTAAAGGGAAATCCAGCCTAGGTCCAACCACATCCATTAGCTTATGTCTGGGACTGCTGTGTAAATGCCACAGGGCTACTGCTGAAGCCAGTAGTAACCTGCAGTTGAGTGGCATCAACTCAAGCCCAAGATAAGCAGCCAGGCCAGTGCCTGATCCTGGCAGGACGGCTCAGTGCAGCCTCAGCACTGGCTGGGCTGGAGCCACGTGTCTGTCCCCACTCTGCAGTCCTGCTTCTGAGCACAGCCTTAAGCCTGGGGTCAGTACAGAGGGTGTGCAGCTCGGCTGGTCCTGGGACGGTGCTGACACTGTGCCTCTACCCAAGCCAAAAAGCATGAGGTGTATGGAAGAGGGTGAGAGGTATACCCAAGCTGACACAGCAGTGACGCACTTCTATTATGTTATCCAGGTTACCTGATTTTCCCCACTCCCTCACTTTTCCAGAGAAGTAGCAGAATCTACACCCAAGCAACCCGACATGCTCTCTGGGATGTTTATTTTTTTTTCCCTGATTTGCTCCAATCCTCCTACCCTTCTTTTTTCCCCATTCTCCTCACTGGTTGCTTAAAGAACTGAGGCTTTGCTGAAGCCAGCTTTAAAAAACTAGTGCCAACCTGTTTTCGCTTTGAGCATAAATGAACAAATGAATAATATGGTTACACAAGACTGGCCGGGTGCCATCAGTCACACACAGCAGTACAGTTGCCTGGCACCCTGCAGAACTGGCAACAGTGACTAGAAAAAATAATAAAGACATTTATATTTTTATTAAGGAAAATCAGCTGAATAACATCCTGGTGATATACCACAATGCCTTGACTGTCAAAGAAACTCAGAATAGTCTACTCTCTGATGAAAAAGAGTTAAAGCACTTTAATATTCAGCAATCTGGAGGATACTGAAGCAAAGAAACAAAAGCTGTCTAGACCTTTGTGATATGACCCTTTTTCTCCCTCTCTTTTTTCAATATTAAATTCTTCCTTGCTGGTCCTAGCTGTTACCTGCAGTAATAACGTAGCATTTCTGGGTTTACTTGGGTCACTTACCGTGCTGAATTCTTATCACATTCCAATATGTGCTGCATTATACAGCACGCAAAGCAGGAAGTTAAGGACTGTTCTTACTTATGGTTTTCTAACTTCAGATGCTGGAGACACTTCAGAACACTCTGGCTCAGGTTTTTGAAAACAAATCTCATTTGAGGTAAAATTAATTCAAAAGGGCCCCAAGGGTCCTTTGAGTGGAATGATGTGTAGTCTCAGATGAGCTGTGATTACCCGCAACAGAGCCAGGAGTCAGACGTACGAATCCTTCATCAAAGAGTCCCCAGGGTTTTTCAGGCTGCAGGGTCAGGACTTCAGCAGCTGCTCTCCCCAAATAGGGCATTGCCATGCACCTGGACCCTTGTTAGCTGTCAGCTACCTCACCTCTCCCTTCCTAAGGAAGAGAGGGATGGTGACACTGGTGGGTTCTACTCTATGCTGCTGAAGCTCCATCCTGTTCCAAAAGTATGAGGAGGGTTCTGGGGCGAGAGGCAGCTTCTTGAGCATCTCTGCCCAAGGAGTTGCATCTTGCATTGCACCTTCCTCCTAAAGGCCCCACTCCTTGTACAGACCTCAATATTCACATATCCTATAGTTTGGGCAGTATGTAGCCTGGGGCATCACCTGCCTGAATCCATTATTCCTCTTAATAAGGTAGCTATAAGGCAACTGGTGAGGTCTAAGATCAGGCTGAGGGAATAAAATAAAGGGGGAGGAGGGAATGGTAACTGACAAGCTTTGTATTTTTATTATGTTGCACAGCTGTTGCTCTTTGTCTTCCTAATGCTATTGATCTGCCTTTGTCTTTTTAAACTGTAAATTCTTTAATAAACAGCGCTTATTTTCATTCTCTGTGTGTAAAGAGGATACATATTGTGTCTAAATAGCATGTATGATAGAGGAATACAAAGAGTCTTTAGGAGTCTACAGTCTTCCCTGCCTTAAGATTATCCACATTTACATGAAACAGAATGATCTCTATTCCTTGTCCTAAGCTGTAGATTTTTCCTATTTTATTCCAGGACTCACCTTAAATATTCCTGCATTTACATGTACAAACATTTTTGCAGATTACAAAATGCCAACTTCTGCATTTTTAAATCTCTCTTGGGAAATAAAAGTTCCCTATGCCACCTTAAAGTGCACAGAATCTTATACCTTGGACCTCAAAAAATAAAATTTTTCTTGATATTTAAAAACCGAAAAATGTATGAGAAAAATCTAAATCAGAGCACATAGGAAGAAAGAGTTAATTTACATGAAGACCAGCCTAATCCTGACCATATTGATTGTAGTAAGGTTTTCATTAGCAAACAATTAGCAACACCTACACCAAATAAAATGAATTTCTAAACAACAGGTAGTAATAACAAAATATGATACTTAGCCAAGAGTCATTAGAAAGTAGAGAAGGATTATCCATAAAGAGAGGATTAGAAAAAAAGAGAAACCCCTGATGTAGCCAAGGGAGCCTCAGCAGGCCAGCTAGCTAGACTGAGGTAATAATCCTGCATTTCTTCAAAGAAATAATACAAGTAAAAAGAAAGATCAAGGCAAATAAAAGAACCCCTTTGCATGATACAGTGTGCTATGGATAAATGCATGTGCCTTTTTAACAATGAATTCTAACAGGCAAACAAAGAAGAATCAGCAGTAGGGTTCAGTAATATTTAAAGAGACCCAGGAACTGATAATGCCACTTTTATACCTGTGTAATTCTGCTGGCTTCTTGATTTATACCAATCTAAGTAGGAGGAGAATCTGCATCCACACACTACAGTGTGCTATAGGACAAATTGTTGCTCACTGTTGTTTCTCTGACTGCTGGGGATCAAACAGAATGAACTAATAGGTCTCTTCAGTTTTTTTGTGATTTTTATTTTTTTCTTAGGAATGTTTTAGATCCCAGTTTTTTTCCTGCCTTAGTATTAACCATTGTTCCATCTGCTTAGTGCAGGGAAGAACAGAGTGAAAGTTTGCCTAATGTGGTCACCCCTGCAAAGTTTCCCATCTCTTCCTGAGCAGCATTGCTCAGGATTGCTGTGACTAGAAGAGCGGGGGAGAAGTAGTTCAGGGGCCAGAGCCCAGGTATGAGGGACCTCTTCACTCAGTAACCAAAGCCCTCAGTGCCAGCTGGGATGGCTCAGCCAGATATTCAATAAGATGAATTAAGTTCCAGCAGTCTGATCTCCTCTCAGTTTCACAGGACCTGATCTAGCAAAGCCCACCAGCACGCATCAGAGGAGTTCCCATCCGTGTGCTGCGCACCTGAGCATCTCGGATCTCGGGATTCCTCATGGGAGTTCCAATGAGGTTTCAGGCTGGCAAACCCAGCCTGCTCGCCCCGAGGATCTGCCTTGGCTGACATTTTCCCTGTGCCCCGCGGTCCTGCCCTTTCCACTATCGCCGTGCCCTGGGCCGGCCTTTGCCCACTCGCAGGCCGGTTCCCGGCACACCGAGTGCTGCAGCGGGGAGGACATCGCTTTCCCGCTCTCCCCTCTCCCGGACCCCGGGCGGACCCTGCTCTTCGCGTCGGCTCCATCAGATGGCACCATTGCCGCGCCCGGCGCCACAGAGCGGCAGACCCCCCGCAAAGATGGCTCGTCTTGCGTTTCCTCCCCGCACGTTTTGTTCAGGTGAGTCTGAAGCCTTAAACGGTGAAGCAAAAAAACAGCGGCAGATGCCACGAAGTGGATGAGGGAGCCTTTCTTTACCTGTGTGTACCTGAGAGGAAGGATTCATGGGGAAAAGTAGATGTGTTTTGTGCCGCGTGACTTTGACCTAGAAAAGCGGGTTTGCATATGACATGGGTCAGTCCACAAGGTGCAAGGAGGATGAACTCCAGCCCCATCATATCCTCCGGATAACCCCAGCCCTGGCTGCTGGTGCCACTTTCCACAGCATCCTCCATCACACCTCCATCACATGGCGATGTTTGGGGGGGGCAGCAGTCTCTGAACTGTCCTTGCACGCTTGTTGCTGCTGGAAGTTGTCATCCCCCAGCCACTGCCACAGAGCCTCTGTCTGCTCCTGCCCAGGTCCAGGGCAGAGCCATCCCATCGGCTGCAGTGGCTCATAGGAGCTGTCATGAACTGTGGCTGTTTCAACACCTCACCTGTGGGGAAACAACTTTGGGACCAAAGGCAGGAAGTGAAGAGCTACCAACAAAGTTTCTGAAAGCATTCACCTGCACACCAATACCACACTGCACCCTGTGACTTCAGCTTGTGGCATTAATTCTGCACAAGCATATGCTCAGAATTACGAAAATATCTGCCAGATTCCTTCAGCTTCTACCACACAGAAATCGAAGGAGACTTTGAGCTTCACCTGCTCTCACAGCTCTAATTTAAAATTAGGAACTAAATTAACAAAAGGTGCTAGTAAGAACAAGCCACCTAGATATCCTGAGTAAATCCATGGCATAGAAAACCATAAAATTGTGCTCTAGAAACAAGCAGATTACTAACACTAGAGTCAAAACAGGGTCATGGCCCTACCACAGAATTTTGGCCATGGCCCAAGAGGATGCACTGCACAGCCATCAGGCCCCATAACTCCCGGAAAGAGAAACAGACATTGCTGTGGTAATGATGCTGTGCTTCAAGATTGTCCTTTCAGCACACCCAGTAAAGCACAAAGACAATGGCCATGCCAAGAAGAGTTCACAGATCCTACCTGAGCCAGCCTGAGACCCTTGGTAAAATCTCTTCCAGGTAAAATGTCTTTTTACACCCCCATTCAAATGCATGGGAGGAGAGGGCAACCTAGGGAATGAGCAACTCCACTCTCAGGCAAAAGCTTAGGCACAAGGCAGAACTTCCTGGAGATTTCCTCCCACTCTGCTCCCTCCTATGGTTTCTCCTGGAGGAGGGGGCAACCAGGCCCATTATTTATTTAACACCAGATTTCTCAAAAAGAGGTTTGAGCTGACTGTATAAAGAAAAGTAGGTTTCATTACCTATAGTGCTTCACATTTCAGAGGAGCTTGTATTGTTACACAGTTTGAATTGTTTGACAATATAATTATTATTATTAGTCCATAATGTACACTAACAGGTCTGGCGGTGAAAGGCTGTATATTAATGCACAGTAACTATGTTTCTCTGGAGGGGGTTAAACAAAACTGTAACTAGGGTCAAAGCTATGCCTTTGCCTCCATCTGCTAGAAAGCAGACATAGTTACTTAAATTTTAATTATTAATTAATCAAACAAAAATTTGCACGGGAGGGCTAAATGCTAATTTTACAGCTAACCATGAAATATCTAATTTTGGAATGCTCTGATGTTAAAGGTTACTGTAATTTGTCTTTGAAAATACACCTGATCCTTGCATTGGAACTGAACACTAAAAATCAAAAAACAATGGTATAGCCCAGTGAACTAATTTTTACACCTTTCCTCTTTCTGAAGGTTCAGATAATTTCCTGGCAGGAGCTGTTAAACCAATATTTTTTTTCTTAGTAAAGACTGACAAGTTTCTGGAGCTCTTCTATAGCTGTACTTGTTTCTGGGAAGGAGAGATAAGCCCTTTCCTATTTGCCAAACAATGATGGCAAACAAAACAGTATTCTACAGGAAGCAAAAGGCTTTTTTAGAAACGTGGTTTATTGGTTTGGCTCAAGGTAGTTGCCTGCTAGACTGAACAAGCAAATACATTTTACTCGTATTTCTCTATAACCCATGTTTCAGTGCAAAGTACAGGCATTAAAGTGTGGGTACAGAACTGGTTTCAGCATGATTGGTATGTCTTTTTTCACAGTAAAAGATTTGTGTGGTGATAATGCTGGAGATACAGCATGCTAACAAGAGCCTTGAAGATATTCTTCCTATTTAGCCTCCAGTCAGGGAAGCAGCTTACAAAATGGCCAACTCTTGGGAAGTGCAACAATTAGTGGCTGTGACTGCAATGCGCTGTCCCTTCTTCTGGGTATCAAAAGCACCTAAAACATGATGCTTCCTGAAAATAAGTGGTACCCTTCAACAAACTAGTGAAACTCAGCCAGAAATGGGCAGGGGGAGGAAGATCGTGGTTAGAATATATGAGTTCAAGAGACGGTGAGTCAGACCTGAAGGATATCTGTCAAAATACTGGTGAAACTTGATTTTTAGCAACATGCTTATGTTTAGGCCATTGCAGACCTTCATTCTTCCTAATCTGTTCATCATCCTGCTAAAACAATATTTTGCTTCCCTGCATTTTGGAGGTGCACACATACAACACAATTCTCCTCTGGCAGAGCTGGAAGTCATGCTGCTCTGGACTGTGCTGAACATCTTAGGTAGCCAGGGCATGCTTTGACATTGGAGACCACCTTGTGCCCCTACTGCTGAACAAGCTTTGCTGTAAAAAATGCACCTTAGCTCTGCAAAGACCAGAGGGAAAATGTGTGCACTAATGATGGTTTCGCCATTACCCACTTATCTTCCTTCCTGACGGGCTCTCCTGTGAGCACAGACAGCCCCAGTAAACAAATCTGAGTTTCCTCAAATTAGTTTTGCTGATGCCGAGCCATTTTTGAGGAGATATAGTACTTCTGCTGTGGCTGTCACCAGCTTCTCTTTGCTGGGATGTGAGAACTCAGCTTCTTCTCAGTCTGCCAAAGTCCTACTTTCCCAGTCCAGCTGTTACACTTCCAATGACAGAAGGAGAATTGCTACCAAGAACCCATGAGAGAAGAAGGGGAAGGGGCACTGGACTGATGATTTACTGCAGGAAAGGAGGTGATCAGTGGAGAGAGAAAGGTAAAGCCAGCCAGCCACCACTTCCTTCACATCCTACCAAGGGAGAGAGCTAGTGCCCTGCCAGCTGCGCAAAGGAAGGCAAGCCAATCTGGAATCAGACCAAAACTGCATAAGGAAAGAAGGGTAAGGCAGAGAGCTTGTGCTCATGCAAACCTGCCCTTATGGTTGCGTTCTCTATGTGGCTACAGGGAAATAGTCTTTCGTTGTGTTCCTGCTTGTTTCTAAGGGAGGTACTATTTGAGAATAAATATTTGATGTCAGCCAAGCGGTTGGGTTCCACAAAGGCGGCATAAGTGTTTGTTCCTCAGCCATCACCTGGGTTCTTGCTTTCTTTGAGCAGAGTAGGTGCAGAGCCTGTCTTGGAGATCAGCCAAGCCAGGTATTACCACCTTTTTCATGGCATGCTTCCCCATGGAAAAATTTTCAGGCTCTCATTGCTGTTTGCTGTGGCATGTGAACAAAGGGCTCGTTTACTGTTCTGAGGGATTTAGTGGATTTGGTGACTGATTTACCACTTTTGTAACAGGAACTTGCCGAAAGAAATCCAAGCACAGTGATCTGTCTCTCCATGTTCTGTCATTTAACCTGAATATATGGTTTTTCACTGTGTTGCCAGTTGCCTTGAGGCCTTATTTTGCTAAGCTCTGTTTAAACATGTAGGAGGTATTGTCACCATCACAAGAAGCTCTCTAGCTAACCTGATAGGTGTCGTGATAGAACATACTAGCCACCAAGGATACATAACTGTTCTCTTTGGATTTTTGCTTGTGGCATAAACGGTGCCACAATCTCTCTCAAGCTGCCTGTTTGAACTTCCTATCTGTTCCTCTCTCTACTAGACTCCACTAGTACTTGCTGCCTTATGAATTTCTCAGAAACACATTCAGTGTAAAGTGTGTGCATACAGGAGAGGGGACACTAGGGACAACTGAGTAATATTAATTTTGGAAAAAGATAAGCTGGATCAAAAGGCTTCCCCTGTTCTAACCAACCATTGTTTGTTCCTATGGGGAACAACATTAGGAGTGTAACAGAGGCCATGACCCCTCATGAATCTACAAATATTGCATATTGCAGCCCTTACTGCATCTCCTCTGGAAAAAGGGATGTACTCTTTTTGCAAATTGTGGGTGATAGCTACTTAGCGGGAGACACAAGGAAGGGAAGATGCTAGAACATGTACAAGGAGTCCTGAGACTAAGGTTTTATTCTTCAGGAATGTGCAGAAGCTTCTATGTATTTGTGGGGAATGTGGCCTTTCCCTCATCAATTCTTTTGAATTCCTCTTTTGGTAAGGGCAGGTGAGAGGTGTGTGCAATTCACTTAATTACTACCTTACCCTCCTTGGAAGGGTGGAGAAAGCTTTTTTTGTAATGAGTTTGTTTCTGTAACAACAACAACAGAAAAAAAGACATCTATCTTAACAAATGACAGAAAGACCTTAGATATAGAGTGGTCCTACTAATTGTATGGTAGTATAAACCTACCTCTCTAACAGATACGCCCGTAAGTCTTTGGAGTAATGGATTACCTTTACTAAAGATAGGGTCTGATCTGGAGAGTCTTCGCACTGATACAATGGAGAGGATAATTTTAGTTATCGATACATAAAAATAAAAGGAAAGAAGAGCAGCTATTCCTACACTAGACTCTATTTTTACATTCTTGACTTCCTTGAGCCATAGTACAACACTAATTGGCTAGGAAAATATTCTTAAAACAGAACCAATTACATTGAGTTTGGGTTTGTGCTTTATAGGACTAGATGAAGAATCCACCTTGTTCTGGTCAAAGAAAGCACCCACAAATTTTTCCAGAGGATCCTGCCTGCCAGTAAAGCCAACAGCATGAATGGCAGCTGTGCCTCAGGTTACATACCTAGTGCTCGAGACTAAAAGAAAGTCAGATGCAATGTGATAGATGTATCAAAAGGTTCCCCTTGTGCCACACATCCTCCCCTCACCCCAGAAAGGAAATCTGGGTGATTTAAAAGCACAGATGTAACCCGGACATTTCTGGAATCTGTGACTCTTCCTAGGTTTCCTCCTTAGTGATTATTGCATCTACATATTCCTTCTCTTAGACTGTGAGGGACAGAATGACCACCTAGAATCCAGCACCAGGTACAGATTAGATACCATGTGGGCTCTTGCAGGGTTTGAACTTCATGCACTCACTATTGCTAGTACCCTTTAAAACTTAGTCCTAAAACATTTCTAGAACCACAAAGAACTTTAAGTGAAATGAAATAGCTTATATATAAATATATCAAAGTGATTTGAAGTGATCACTGGAAGCACTCACAGGCCTATGGACTGGATTTAAGCTGGATTTAAATTAATTTGCATAGTAGACAACATTTTCCTGGTTTTCTGTAGTAGACTATAAATACTCTTGACTTGTGCAACTTTCAAATGCAAAGGGTAAATTTCTCTAACATGCTTTTGGGAGGCAGGTAATCCTTCCATGAAAGCTGTGAGATTTTGAAACTATTCAATGAAGATGATGTTGAAAATCCTTTTATGGTGGAGTTGAATCCTCATATTACAAGAGGGAATATGACACAGTTGACTATAAGGTGGGGAACAGAACACCTACTTCCCAAACCCTCCATTTCTAATGAAATACACTACTTCTTGATAATTTTCCCATGCATTTTGAGAAGGCTTATCTTCTCCTTCAGAAGCTGAAGGACAGATAAAGCCCAGGAAAAAAAGTTCATTGAAATAAGCTAACCCCACTGGAGCAATGTCCAGACCTGTGTTTGCAATTTGTGCTCCAGCCAGTGACAAAACATAGAGAGATCCAACACAGAGAGTCATGTCTACCAGACACTAAGCACTGGCACAAGTCTCATTCTCTCCAGCAGTAAGGTACAAGAGATGGTGGCAAATACTTTTTCAGTGCTATGGCCCCAGATAGCTCTTCCTGAGGGAGGCTGTATCATTCCTTGCTGAGCTGGAGACATCAGCAACTCTCCTCGTTGATGGTAAAGCCCATCACACCGCTGTCACAGACTGCACCTTCAGCCAGACACAGGATTCCTGGCAATGACCCTAGGCATTCTGCAAGGGTATGTGGGAGCACATGTGGGACATTCTGCATGGGTATTCCTGGAGCTATGTCAGGAGGTTGTTTCAGCACACACAGACTCAGTTGCAAAGGAACAGAAGTAAAAGGTGCCTGGCCAGATTGTTACAGGTCCCTGGCTATTCAGTTTCGAAGTGCTGAGTCACCCACTAAACTTGTAGTTACGAATGCTTGCTGGGGGAAATTATTGCTTCAGCTCATTTGCAGGTGGTAAAAGAGGGGCATTGTTCCTGAAACAATCACAGGCTTTCAGTGAGCAGCAGTAGGGCCACTGAGGGCACACTAGAGCCCATTATCTGCTTCGTTCCGGAGTATGCCAGCGGGAAAGAACCTCGCTCACATGCTGTACAGGTGCTGGCAGAGGGTTGAGAGAAGTCTTTGGGCACTTATCCATCAGCAGCTTCCAAGTGCCACCAAATAATACCTGAGATGCTCCTACTTTGCATGCCAGTAGCTTTATACGATCTAACTCTTTGAGGCGTGATGATCAGCTTGAATTGCAGACATCTGGCTGAAGGTTTTATGGTGCCCTAAGCAGATGTGCAGTGCTGGCAGAGTATCACTTGAAGATCCTGTCCACTCTATGAGATGAAAAGAGGAAAGAGTTAGTGATGCTGTTTTTCTAGACCAGTGCAGATTGGGAGTGCACCTTGAGATTTTAGGCTACATCCTGAAGAACTGGGAATACAAGGCTGTTCCCACAAAACTGGGCTATGAGGAGAAGGTGCCTTAGCCAAAGTACCACTTTTGTTCTCTGCGTAAATTAATTTAGGAGTCATACGAAAAGCTGGGTGAGAGCCAGAGTTTCTTACTACTAAATATAGCCACCTTAGTCCCTGTTGATAGAACTGGACGTGGGCCGGAAATAAAACAATTTCTCTAAGAGACTGTCTCTCACACACATAGCCCTGTGTTAAGGCATAGCCAAGCTGCCAGAAAATAAAGGGTAATGGGCAAAAGTGCCGCGTTACCTAAATCATGTGAGATCTGAGACAATAGAGTGCTGTAGCTGTGAGTATACCAGTCACCCTTCTCTCCCATTGGCCAGGGGAGCTGGTGTTCCTGGGAACCTCTCATCTCATGTCATCCCCTCCGAGACAGGACAGTGCAGCCTTTACCTTGAGTTTCCAGCCGGCTGTCATAGCAAGGCAGAAAGGTGATGGCATGGTCAGGACTAGGGTTGAATCCTATTTAGCTATCCCAAGGGATATATTGTTTTGGCTGCCAGAGAGGAGAAGAGACAAAAGCTGCAGGAGCTTATTCTCTGCTTCTGTGCTTTTGTTTCCCAATTTTCACCTTCAGATCCATGCTGCTGTTGCTCAGTTTTCCTGCTTCTGTTTGCATTTTGTCCAATCCACTCTGGCATGTTGTCTTGGCTCCATCCCCTCCTGTTGCAAGGATTTAGTAAATGGCACACAGCAACTCCTGGTAATAAGCAAATTCCACTTTCGTTTTAGTGGCTACAGAAAGCAGTAGGACACTATATATATATATATATATATACACATATATACATATATATATATATACACACAAATAAAAAATTTGGATTTTCAGGAGAACCCCGGTGGCACAACATCTGGGTCACAGAAAGGCAAAACATCACACTTTTACCTCATAGTGCTTAATGCTTTGTCTTTGCATCTCTAACCTTGTGGCTCTAGACACCAGTGATAGATGTGTTTATTGTGTTATTTAATGTCCAGTGCCATTCATAATATTACATTACTGCTTGCATACTTTAGATATTTTTCCTGTGTGAACTCCCAAAAGGGGGACAGGGGAAAGAAAGGGGCAGATCCTAGAACAGAGGCACAGCTTCCTTCACCTGAAATTGAAATTACATAGACAGCAAAAAAATTCTACCTTTCTCCTTTCGCCATATTCCCAGCGGTAGTGTAGATAGGATATTCATAGGCAAACCCACATGGCAAGTGACACCATATGTGACGCTGAAACATAGTGTTAGCTGCTAATAAGTGTGTCTAATACGGGTTGAAGCCGATGGGTCCACTAGCCAGATTCTAGGCATGCTATGTAAAAGAAGTGATTAAGCCTTCTATGAATTAAACAAGCTAACACAATAGAGGCCACCTGCCAAAGTGTTTGCCATATAAAACACCAGGGCAAAAATTATCTCAGAGGAAAGAAGGGAAGGCTTTCCCAGGAATTTGAATATGAACACAAGACTGAGATGGCAAGTGGTTTCAGAAGCAGAAAAGACTGAGGACATAACGGCCCGAATGGAAGCTAAAAGGGAGTGTACTCTGGTTCTGGGTAGACAACTGGATGGGATGGAACCATGCAGAATAAAATAGTCTGTTTTTTGTTTTTCCTGTTTTATTGCAGAAAAGGGTCTTGAAGTGCATTGTAAGTAAACCAGAATGCACCAAAGAAATACCTAGCACATATCTTCATTTTCTTCTTCTAAATGAGACAAGCTGTGTTTCCCTGTGGTTTCAACTCATTGCTTAACTCATGCAGGCACTTTCTGAGGGAGATTAAGAAACCTAAGAGAAAAACCCATTGAGTCAGCATGTAATCGAGTTGAAGAAATTCTTATGTAAGGTGGTAGAAATACTTGCAAAACTTAAATACTAATACATTTGAAATGGAAACTGAAACTGAACTTCGCAAAAGCAATGAAAATAACAAACCTGAAGCACCCCAAGAAGTCATGAAGGACGACATTTCATACAAGAGAAAAGCTTTCATGCAAAGACTTTGTTGGGTATGAGAAGTCAGAGCAGATTGCTCTCTCAGCGTCAGATGTCAAAGTGGAATGGCAATTGGACAATCATTTGAGGAAATTTATGCTAGGCAAACTTTGGTGAGTCTGGAATTTGCTGGCAACAATGATCTTCAGCAGGATTTACAGACATGACAAATCAGTGTCATAAAGAAATTAAAAGGATGACACAGGAGAAAGAATTGGGGAGTGAATGACTAGAGAATGTGGATTAAATGGGGCTTTGTTATATGTTCCTAGCCTTTTTTTAAACCACGCAAAGCAAGAGGAGAAAGGTCAGATAATCCTAGCTCAAGGATACTGAAACAATAAGACTCATTTGTCCCAGATGAATGGCTGGGAAGGTAGAGGAGAAAAGGGCATTTCCCATGTTCAGCTGAAATGTTCCACCTCTGCTGATGCTGCAGAATTTACCCAAAGAGGAATCACTTACAGCTAACACAGTCAGCTCATGGGCAGTTTGGAAGTAGTCATCCATCAGAATGGGCTGAAATACAGCTAAGATGGAACAAAAACACACTACAGACACTTCCAAATATCAACAAGGAATTTTAGGATGCATTAGCAATGGACATGTCTGTTCACCTTGACCTTAGATTTGCAGGATTAGATCAAGTAAAGCATGTAAGATCTTCTCATAAATTTGGAGTCTGGATTTTTTGCTGCAGCAGTGTAGTACTGGAAAAGAAAATACTTCCTGTGAGGAAGCCTGAAGCTGGTGTTCATCCACCTTGGGAGTACAGCTTGCTGTCTAATAACTGAATGGAAGGGGGGAGGGGACACTGAATCTGGTTCATCTACTTTATGAATGACTGTAAACAAAATATTGGTTTATAACCACAACAAAATATGAAATAAGAAAATTTAATTTTCAGCAATGAAAGCTTTATTGGCAAACTGCTCCACCTCTTGCAGCTCTTTTAAGCGAGCTGCAAGGTGAGAGAGCATGAGGAAGGCTCTCTTAGACAGCTTTCAGATTACTATTGCAAAAGAATAACCTGCGGCTTTGTTTTCAGTTGGTAGCATAATATCACCCAATCTTTGCCCTCAGCCTCACCCACAAGCCAATTTGTTGCAACAACCACCACGTGTGAGGAGAGGTTTTGAGATGAGTGGGTGGAAATCAAGGTAGCAGGAACATTTGTGATTTTGTTGTGTCGGATACCACCCACAACCCATCCTCAGAGCACAAACCTTCACCACTACCACCAGCATCTTTGGTGACAGCTTTTGAAAATACTGCAAATTGACGTTAGACAGTTTGAAAAACTGCTAGGTTTTGTATATAAGTTAAAAGT
This sequence comes from Oxyruncus cristatus, assembly GCA_013399855.1. NCBI lineage: Eukaryota > Metazoa > Chordata > Aves > Passeriformes > Cotingidae > Oxyruncus > Oxyruncus cristatus. Next base: position 206,039 of record VXAY01001664.1, read on the forward strand.
ATGTTTCTTGTTTTTGTTAACAGAACACATAATATTAAAATCTGGGGTCAAGGTAAGGATTTCTGTATCTGTAGCTCTTTAAAGATATCTTTGAGAGAAGTGCTTTGTCCTGAGCACCATTCACAGTAGCAATTGTATGTGTATTCATACAGCTTTTATAAACTAAAACAGAAAATATCAAAGCACCAAAAATAATGATGGAGGATGTCAATGAGTTAATAGTCAGGGACACAGCTCCTAGACAAGCGTGACCACAAGTAAATCTTGGATTTGTTGTTTTCTTCTATACCTTCTGAGATGGTGATTTGCCCTGCACAGCAGAACAGATCTCAGCCTTTCTTTTTCTCTTACTAGAGGATTTGCAGAGCAGGAAAAGAAGATTACAATTCCTCTCAGCAGAAAGTAATCCTTTTAAGTTAGGTATGTCAGCATTCATTGAGAAGTGTGGGAAAGTGCATGCTACTTAAAATGCTTGACAGGCCTCAGAGAAGCGTGGTGGCAGGAAGATGGGAGCAAAGCCCCCAGTTGTGATTACAATGGCCCCCAAATTAGAGACTGCTGGAGGGGGCAGTGAAAACAGAATTCATGAGCAAGGATTAATTTTAATGTTTATCCAGCTTGGTAAATTCACAGCAGTAAAGTTCATAATTATAACCTAAAATGGTATTTGTTCATTTGAAACTCATGGCAAACAAATTTTCTGTTTACAAGGTCACTTCAGAGGTGGTAGTTCTGTCCTGTAATTCTACTGTGCATCAGAATGTTAGTGTTGTGTTACTGAGGATCCCATAGACCGATGGATCTGCTATCCCTGATACATATTCTGAGCAGCTCATAATTCCTTCAGTACACATTTGATCTGTATGGAAAGTTATAGTCTAATTATAATGGTCATACTGAGCCCAAGACAGAACTCATTGTAATGAATTTCATTGTATAGTTTATGAGTTCGAAAACTTGGATTAAGGCATTATCAGCAATGCTCTCATGAGATGATGAACGAGGTCAGAAACTGTTCTAGACCCAGGAATTGCAAAATAATTCAGGCTTAATATATAAGGCTGAAGTGAAAGAGTACTCAGAATTCAACCGAACTTCATCTGAGCAGCTGATGAGATCCTACTGACAAGGCAATAACATAAAAACTGTTAGGCAGTAGAAAAAATAACTTTGAAGTAATATGAAAAGAGGTAAAGAAAATAAGCACGAATTCAGTGATGGAAAGTCCACATTGACATGTGTTTGCCATATCGCTGCAGAAAAATTAAAGTAACAAAATTAAAAAAAAACCCAACCCCACACTTCTAATAGAACAACATAAAGAGCAACAACTGACAAGAAGGGCTTGAAAATGCTGAGAAGGAGAATGATTGTGAAAGTACAAAATGAAGTGTAAATTTAACGGGAAAAAAGAGAAACAAAGCAACAAATTGCATAAAATAGCTGAAGATATCAGGCAGCTCATAATGTATCTGTAACAGCATAATAGCTGCACATCTCTATTGTGAGAGAATGCAATTTTATTCACTCTAATTTAGCACAGGACAGTCAACACAGTCCTTTCAAATCTGTTGTTCGCAATCCAAGATAGCTTCTTGACAGCTTTTAACAAACGAAGTGCTTCATGATGTAGACTGTTGGGAACAAGTGAAAGAACGAAACCCAGGGTCAGCAGCGGAACACATAAAATGCAAGTCTTTCAGGAATGTATCACACAAGAGATCTTTATTCTTTTGTATTTTAAGAAGTCCACATTTTAATTTTGCTGATATTATACATAATTCCTGCATTTTTTTTTTCTACTGAATTCCCTCCTCCCCACCTCATGCTCAAAGCTTCTTATTTCTGCAGCCTGAGCGACAACTGCAGGTGCCTCTATAGTGGATATTGCAATGCAAACCAGTATTTAAATGGCCTGCTTTGGCTAAACGGTTCTTTGTTTGCATGTAACAACTCTCCTCGCATTCTCTCTTGACAAATACTCTCCATATGGTTGGAATATAAAGGCTTGGAAGTACTTAAATGGGAAGTCCACCATGTGTTACACTGAGGATCGTATACCATGGTACATGGAGAGGCTCTTCCACTTTTAAGGGTGGCTGTTTAGAGAAAGGCAAAAGACAACATTTTCTCATCTGTCCTTCACTTTCCAACAGAAATGTTCCTTCTCTCTGACTTTTATTTTAAGTCAATAATTACAGTATTTAAAAGACCTAGTCAGACCTGGCAACTCATTGTAGTAGGCAGACCGCACAGCACATTTTGAAGCACTCCCCTAAATGAAAACATATATATAACTTTTAATTCTATGTCATCCAGAAGGCATTGAAATAGTCAAAACAATCTGAATTTATTTTTAGCATGGTAATTCACAATTGGGTTTGAAGGCAAGCTACAGAGTAACACAGTTGGTTCCTCTGATTTGCTTTTATCAATTAAAAAACGATAGAGATAGCTGTCACAAGTTTATTTAAGCCAGATTACATAGGCGAGTGAATTTTTTGCTGTTCTCTCCTACTATCCAGACTGGAGGGCTTGTGGAAGATCACCCACGTGCTGCTAGACAGAGACCTGGGTGTGAAACAAACCCCTCAGACTTTATCCTGAGATATCCCAGTTCAGCCATAATCTTCAATTGCTCTTCTATTTCTGGAAGGATCTGGAGCACAAGTCTGATGAGGACTGGCTAAGGGAACTGGAGTTGTTTATACAGGAGAAAAGGAGGCTTAGGGAAGACCTGCTCTCTGCAGCTGCTTGAGAGGAGGTTGTAGCAGCTTGGGGATCGGTCCCTTCTCACAAAGAACAAGCAATAGGAGAAGAGGAAATGGCCTCAGATTCTGCCAGGGAGGTTTAGATTCCATATTAGGAAAAACTTCTTCATTTAGAGAGCATTGCAACAGGCTGCCCAGGGAAGTGGTGGAATCATATCCCTGAAAGTGTTCGGAAATCCTGTGGATGTGGCACCTGGGGACGTGGGTTAGCGGTGAACACGAGTGCTAGGTTAATGGTTGGATTTGATGATCTTAGACATCTTTTCCAACCTTCACGATTCTAAAGCTACATCATCTGCATTCTCCCCCTTTATTTTTAGAGGTTTTCAAGAGGCTTACACTTCTCGTTTGTACTAAATAAACAGTTTAAATTATTTGGAGGATGAAAGCCTATTCCCCCAAGGCAAAGACCGCTCCTTTCAGACTAGCAGCTGCTGTCCTGCGACGCGTGTGTATAAAAGCACGGACGATGCCGGGTGCCACGGGGGGAGCGCCCGCACCACCATCCGGACGGCACTTCCCCATCGCCAGCCAGGCTGCACAGGGATCCCCATCCCCATCCCGCCTTTCCCGCC
>VXAY01001664.1:209592-321661 GCA_013399855.1 Oxyruncus cristatus
CGCCCCCGGCCCCCAGCGCCGCCCCCGCCCGGTGCTCGCAGTCCCGGCCGGCGCGGCAGCCGCGGTCCCGCCGGGCGCCCTCCACGTGGCGCGACGGCTGCGGGCTTGTAAAAGGCCGGGAAGGGGGTGGAAACCGCCCGAGGGGCTCAGCACCGGCGTGGGGCAGCTGCAGCGGTGGTGGAATCTGCGGCGGCTCTAATGAAGGCTGGTGGGGAGGAGCTCTGTTAGTTAATTAGTCTCAGCCTGGGGATGCCACTTATGAAATCGCTAATTAATTAATTTATTTTTAGTTCTGGCCACTTTTTTGTTGGTGGTGTTGAAACACCGCGGTGCCACCGCAAACATGTATGTAAGTATTGGTGAGGCTGGAGGATTCGGGACAAACACAGGCGTGCTTCCATTGGTTACGGTCTGGTTCGAGCCTGGCGCGTGCCTGGGTTGGTGTGCGCTTCGCGTCTTAGGAGGAGGTGTAGATGTGGATTCATAGGATAGTTTGGGTTGGGAGGGACCTCATCTGATCAGGGTGAGCAGTGCCATCTTCAGCTAGATCAGCTTGCTCAAAGCTCCATCCCACCTGACCTTGAGTGTTTCCAGGATTGGGGCATCCACCAGCTCTCTAGACAATCTGTTCCAGTGTTTTACTGTTTTTCTTATATGTAATCTAAATTAACTTCCCTTCAGTCATGGTGAGCTTCCCAGGTGGTGGGAAGGAGTGAGAAGAAAGTCGGCATCTCAGCTCTTGATCATGGAAAGTTAGGGCTTTATATGGGTTTCTGTGGAATAAAAGTGTTGTAGAAACATTGGAACATAGAACCTCTGTCCTGTCAGAGACTTTGTAAACTTACCTGTGTATGACCTTAGGTCTCTCATTGTCAGTGTGAAGATAAGGACACTATAAAACAGGGAAAAACCTAGTTGACAATAGAAGTGAATAGCACTTCTTTTCTCACTTCTGGTGCTGGAACAAGAGGTTCTTACCATCTGCTAGTCACCTTTCTAGTGCAGAACTCAGCAAAGGGGAGAAGGACAGGTGCTTTCCTGTGTTTCTTGTGGGAGTCTGTTCTTGTCTGAGTGCAGCCTTCTTCTGGCTCTGCCTCGTCTGTGTGATACACTGGTGAGCAGTGAGTTCAGTCCTGCCTGGGCCAGACGGATATGGCGGTGGTTTCCTTGCCTCTGAAATCACATATTGTCTGCTGACAGGTGAATTAACTTGTATGTGCCTCCATTGAAAACAATTGATAAAGAAGTCAGTTCTGAATCACAATACTTGCGGTTCCATTTGCCATCCCAGAGTCTAATTTACCAGGTCCTTGCACTGCAGTTTCAGTATACAGCGCTTGTTGAAGGGGGGCTGGCTGACAAAGCACTTGCACCCAAAAAGCCTGGACACTAGTAATTGAGACACAGAGCAGGGATGTGTAGTATGCCTGTGGTATTGTACAAAAGCATTTTCTTTGGAACTCCAGGGCTTGGAAAGTAATTGGCAGCACCATAGATGAAAAGGATGCTCTTGAATTAATGCAGAATTAATCAGAAATAGCTGTTACAGGTGTTTGAATTGGTGAGAGATTAGATAGTACAAAGGAACAGATAGCAGCAGTTGACAGTGTTTGAACTATGTTCATATGACAGCATGCTGATATTCACAGTATTACCAGTGTTTTTGAAAAGTAGGAAATAGTTTTCAGGTGGGTATTGCCTATGGACAGTGGCATTTTGAATGACTCACCATGTGATTATGATAGTTGGACTTCCCTTACTTTAGGATAAAGTGGCTTGATAGGCATTAGCTTACCAGTTTAAATAAGGCGACATAGAAACCGTATTCCACTGTTCTGAAAATAGCAGAATTTACCAATATTTCATGGAGTACTTGGATTTAGCAGTACGTTATCTGAGGTGAAATTGCCAGAACTTTTTCAGGGGGCACCATGAAAGTCACAGGAGTTCCTGCTGTGACAGATTTACAGGCTCAGGCGTAATCCATCTTCACCTTCACTGGAATCATATTATCTCTGCAAAGATCATAAAAGTGGGTAATGACTGCTCATTCTGTCACTTGTTCCTTTTTTTTCTCTGAACACTCGCTTGTCTTTCAACCTCCTGCCACTTACGCCAGGAATATATTTCACTATCCATAAAGTTTCAGGGTTTTTTGGTCTAATGCTGTTGAGAAATTGTGAAGATCATCTGGGATCTTCCTTGCTGTCCTAGATTTCATTGTTGCCCAGGTTGGTAACGGTGTTGACAGTCCTGTTGACTGTGCATCCAGTTGTGTGATTCTTTTGTGCTGTAATAAGGGACTCTTTGCCTTACACGTCTTTCACACATTTGTATGATGCCTAAAATTAAGCTTTTACAGTGCTGTTCGCCTATATGATTCCAGTGGAAAAAACAGGATCTTGACTTCTAAATAGTTTTGGTTTATTGGTTTGGCATCTATTGACATTTTGGCTGGGGCCCTCTATTCTTGTAGTGCTGCTCACAATTGCCAACCTTGGAGTGCTTCCCTGTTCGATTGTTATGTTGGGGTATGAGCCAAATCCAGTGCCTGTAAGCCTTGGGTGGCATGCCTTGAGCTTGCCTCCATGCTGAACCTGGGACAACTCAAGAGGTTTTCCAGGGTGTGTTGAAATTGTGACTTTGCATAGATTTGGTTTTTGTGAGCATCTGGTTGGGGTTAAACTGGGATTATTGCAGTTTGACTGAGTTTGAACATGGCTGAAGTTGTCTGTCCTCTGCTTTGAATAGGAACATCCATATATTGTGCAAATGTGAATAAGAGAACACAGCCCAACTGATTTTTTTTTTTTTTTTTTTTTTTGTGGTAGGAGCAAAAACAGAGAATCACATCTAGCCCTGCTTTCTCATACTGTATGTTCTTCTGATACATCACTGTCAGAGAAGAGTATGTTAGTGTCACAATTGGCAAGGAAAGGCATGCATACAGATAACTCTTAAAAAATTAAATATGGTAGTCAGTGGTGTAGAAATAGCTGATGCTTGCCACCAAATCTGTGGGTGTGCATGCAGGCAGGTGTTCTCTCCTCTCAGCCTACAGAAGAGCAAGTTGCATCTTTTCTTTGGTATCAGGAAAGTTGCTTTTCACTTGAAACATGAGAGTTCTTTCTGTTGATGTGGAAAGTAAAACAGCTCACCTCAGACTTTTCTTTTTCTTCCTTGCCTAACAAGGCAGGCGGAATTCATGGGGATAGTGCTTGGAAAAATGTTCTTGTGACAGCTGGGGACCTCAGGTGCCTTCCTTGTCCTATCACTCATGACTGAAACTGATCTGACAACCTTCCCGGCCTCATTTTCTGTCTCTGACAGCCTTGGCCCTTGGTGACAGCCCTGCCAGCCTCCGTGGGCACACATGAACTGCCTGCTCCTGGTTCTGTGGGAGTGGTAGCTCTGTGCAGCCCAACACATCTGAGTGTGCTCCTGGATGTACTGGTGGTATTTTGTCAAATTTGGAGAAGGGAGAACTGAGATGGGGAGGTATTGAACTTTGGACATCTGCTGAAAAAACATAGGATTGGTTATTCTGGTGGTTTTTGGATTGTGTGCTGTTTGTAGCTAGGAAGGTTTGTTGCTGTTTTTGAAAAGTACCTTGAGGGGTTTTAAACAAGTAAGTGTGTTTCACTTGCAGAAATAAATGAGTTCAGTAGGTATGAAATCTCCTATTAGAAATAAAACTGACTTTTTCAGCAGCTGTGAATTATTTCCAGCTTTTGCTAGACTTTTGGTATTTTTCCTTTGTAGTGGATATCTTTAAAAGACATTGCTTCTCACATCTGCATCGTTGCAGCAGACCATTGTATCTGAACGTGTGGTCTGTTCATGTTGAAATATTTTCCCTGAGCAAACTTGGAGTGTTCATCATCTCTTTGCCTTCCTGCCTTTTCAAGGGGTTTAGTGGCAAAAATGTTGTGTGTCATCCAGGTGTTTAGAATAGATTAATATTTTGACATTTGTGTTTAGGCAAATATGTATTTACTTTCTTCATATATACTAACTTGTGAAGAGAGCTAAAGTCCTAGGCTCTGATGCTGATTGAAAATCAGTTTCAGAATGTAGTTGAAAAGTTATTTGTATACTGAAAGTTAAAAATGCAAATACCAGTGGCTTCCAGTGCTATACAATAAATGACAGCAAACAAACCCATCGTGGCAGAGATGTTTGGTGCATGCCTGTCTTGGATGTCTCTCTGCTGATGGCAGTGGACTTCTACTGGGGATAAACTTGACTTGTGATTTTGGTTGTAGAAATACAGGGTTTCAACTGTGGAAATAGTGTTGGTGAGCAAGTTTCATCGTGAGGATGCTCTTTTTAAACTTCTGGAGTATGCCTACCTTGTATGCATCAGATTTGTCTGTTATTATCTTAAGCCCTTGTGGTAAAATGGGGACTCATCAATGACTGAATGAGATTCTTTGTAGACAGGCTATGGGGAGCAAGTCACAAATTAAACTTTGAAGTTCTGCAGTAGGTTACTTAAATCAATACTAGTACCTTAGGACTTGGGAATACATAAAAGATTTTAAAAAAAGTCTTCTACAGGGAAAGAGTTTGTTGTTTTTTTTTTGGATCAAAATCAGTAATTACATCCCCGTAATGACTCCTCTGGTGCAGATGCAGAAGCAAAAGATGAAGAAGAAGAAATTAGGCATACAGGAATCACAGCAGTGGCTAACTCAGCCGTACATTAGCACAAGAACTAATGCAGTGGCTCCTGGAAGCAATTTATTCATAGCAGCGAGGCACACAGCTCCTAGTATGTTTTTCCATTAAAATGCATAGTACTTCATTTTTAACACTTCTCTGTTCTGAGTGAATTCCATCGCAGCAGCAGATTCTGGCTGTTGGCTGTAGGAGGCGGGGGTGAGGGAGGATCCAAAGGGGTTCAAGTACGGACAGCATGACTTCAGCAGAATAACATTGGGCCCATGTTCACATGTTACTGTAGCTTATTTCAGAGAGTGATACTTTGGTCAAGTTACTGCTTGCTCTTGTAATGGAAGTGGAACTTTTTTCAACAACATGGTTTTTGGAGAATGAACCTCCTTTGGGACATTCACCTTGGCACAACTAAATTAAAAAAAAAAAAGATAAAATAATAATAAAAAATAATCATTATATGGGAGCCTGTATGAGCAACTTTTGTTGTGTATGAAAGTGGAAAAGGGCAGACTGCTCTTGATTCTGAACTTCATCTCAGCGATGTTCTGTTGAACATTCAGGGCTGGAGAACAACTCCTTTAGATGAGGAACTGTCCTTTCACCATGTGTTTTTATGTTTAAGAAGTACTTTCCCATGGAGTTAAACACCCTGCTAATCACACCCCCTTTCTCGCCCCAGATCTTGAGTTTCTATTTTGGGATTAAAACAGTCTGTACAGAATTTTCCTGGAGTTTGGCTAAATGAGGTACAATTTACACATAGCATATTTTGTGATACAGATTTGTACTTGCACAGGAGTATAAAAATAAGTTGTACAGTTGCCAGTTTGAATCTTCCTATTAAGCTGGCACATCTGACTCTTATCTTCTGTCTTGTTTTGAATCAGAAACAGATACCCAAGGATGTGGCCAACATTTTTAATACCTCCAGTGGCAGTGAAGATTTTCCAGGGTTCCAAGATGATGCTTCCAGACAGAACTTGTTGTCAGAGAACGGCTATGCTAGTTTCGATTCCCTGGAGTCTGGAAAAAAGGTAGGAATGGATTGCCATGGTCCAGTTATACCCTTTGGGTGCAGTAGTACTCTGAGCCTGTGTCAAAGCTGTGTCAACCCTAACTCACACAACAACCCATAATTTGCAGTTCTCATATTAAAAATAAATGTAAACAAACTTGTTATCCTTTTTAGGATTTAATGATGGCTTTTGAAAACTTCATAATATAAAAAAGAAAATGGGTTTCATTAGAAGGTGAGTTTAAGTGAAATAGGTAAGTGTAGCAAACAGGAAAGAGAGAATTACCATTGTGGGCTAGTGTGCTCTGGATACCGAAGGCAGTGGAAATGCATGATATTGAATGGCCATTTGTGAGTATGCAGACTTCAAGGTATTTCTTCCAGAAATTTATATCGGTGCTATTTCTGTACTTAATCATGTTTTAATGGTGGTGACCCACAGAAATCATCAGCATCTGCTGTGGTAGTGTGATTTGCTGGTTCTCTGCTCTCTTGGTGTTGAAGTAGCTTGGATCAGCGCAATGATTTGATATTTTTCCTTCTCTGATTTGGTAGCTGGAGGTAGCAGCTGAATTCACAAGAAAGAAATACAACTGATGTACTGTCTTGGCTGCACACAGATTTAGTTTTTAGTCTTTTAGAAACTTATATATTTGACAGACATGGGGTTAATGTATTATTAGATGCCTTGTCATTTGTGCTCTCAAAAAGGTTCCTCTGTTTGATTAATAAGAAAATTAAAAATGCCTTTTCCTAACCCATCAGGTCAGTACTTGGTTAAGTGGTGCTGATGGCAAAGAAGATGATTAGTGTTAGCAAATGAAACAGACAGAACAAGGCCTGTAGGAGTATGTACTGTTGCTGGGTCTTTATAGGCAAATGAGGTAAGAGTGCAGAAACCTTTTGGGGGCTGAACCAGTGTCTTTGCATATGGAGAAAGATGATGGCCAAAAGGTAGTGAAATATACTGGGTCTAAATTGTAATCTTGTTGCTAGACAGGAGTACTGATAACTTCATAAAACCAGGAGGTGGCTTACTCTTTTTGTGTTTGTGGCTTTGTGTGGAGCATCAGGAAGGATCACTGGGAAGAGGTGGTGGTGGTGGAGGGGAAGCCTTGTGTGGGAGCCTGAGCTTCTGCTTCTGCTGCCTGCTTGGGGACTGCAGACACTTTTCTTAACTTCTCTCTCCATTGGTTTCTCAACTCATGAAATGGGGATCATGATAATGGTCTTTGAAAAGCATTTTAAAATCCTCTGATGAAAAATGCTACTGCTACTTTAACATGCGTTACTGGGAATCCCAGTGAGACTTGTTCCAAATTTACAGCTGGCCCTGCAGCCTCCTTCCTCACCACGCCTGTGTTTCCCTTGGGCTGAGAGTTACTTTAAAGGTCCATCAGTATTGAGTTTAATTCCTTTACCACTAAATGCTGTAATAAAAATATCCTGAGTTCCATCCAGTTGCAACATAATCAACAGTCCTTGTGCATCAGGGCCCTGCATCAGCATGAGCATCATTTAAACTTCTTTATGCCAAATGCCACTGTTGCTAAAGAAGACTATAGGTACCTGTGCAGGAAATGAAAAGGTTTTGGTGTGAGGGGCAAAGTGATGAGAAGTTTAGAAAAATTCTGTGGTTCCTCGGAGAGGAGGCAAGGTAGCTGCCCTGCTGAGGTGATGAATGGGATGTCAGTGCATCAGGTGTTCCCTTGGATCTGATGCATAGATGAGTTAACAAGTAATGACCTCTGTGTGGCTGCTTTTCCTCAGAGCTTTCTGCAGTCCTACTCCCATAATCTCTGCATTTCTGCTGAGCTTCCACCATTTCTTCTGTAGGTATCCATGATGTGTATGTTACCTTGTGTAGACTGTTCTTCATAGATGCAACAGCATAGCTCTACATGTGTTATTTTTAGTTACTCTAGCTAACAAGCAGCATATTTCTCCCCCTCAAACTTCATTGTGGAATCTTGTGAAAACACAGAATGCATAAAAACACCAGTTTCCCTTCAAGAAATGTAATTCAACTTTTAAGTTACTTCCCTATTGTGTTTGTTTCTTTCTCAAGCAGCTGCACTGCAGCTATCAACAACAAAAGAATGAAGTAATTTTGTTCAGAGAAAACTCATTCCAATTATCCGTAATAATTTGTAGACATTTAAAGTGTAAAGAAAGAAAATATGCAGTAGTTCCCCGCTGCCCAGTCCCCTCTAAGTTTTTCCACTCATTTATTGTATCTGTTTTTCACCAGATATTAATGTAAAGAAGTGTGTAATTAAAGTCTGGGAGGGGAGGGAATTGAAAGGAAGAATAAAGATATTTAGCAAGTACATTGTATTATAGGTAATTTTTGTTTTTCGTGTGGGAAGAAGAAATAGCAGAGGAAAACTGGGGAAACAAACATATGTGTCTGACTTTCAAGGGGCAGGTGTGGTGTGAACATGTTAACAAATCTTTTGGGAGACTAACAGAGAAGTTGACAAGATGGTCTTCTACAAGTTAGGATTGGAAGTATGGGAATACATTTCTGATTTAGTAGAAGTATTGTGTTTAATTGGTATGTGATATGCATATTGTGAAGAGTGTTTTAATGAGAACTTTTTACTTCCTGATCTGTAGGCAGAAATTTAGGATCTGTTTACCCTAGAACGTGTGTGAGTAAACTGCACCAAAAACGTTGAGCAGTCGAAAGGTGCAGGGATGTTAGTCAGGCTGTTCGAATCTCCGTGGATTTGTGTTGGTATCTGGCAGTTCAGTGATGGTGTAACAATGTGAGATGAGCAGACTCTCATCTCCAGGAACCTGTACTGCTGTAGCAAGCCTAGAGGAGATAGTTGTTTCTAATGCAGTGTCAAAAAAGGAGGGCTCTTTCTTACTGTGATTGCGGTTTGTATTTTCTTTTATTCAAGGCCTGGTTTTTTACACGCAGGAGAAAACATAAAAAACAACATGAGAATTTATGCTTAAGAAAACTGATAGTTTATTTTTTTGGGTAGTAATGAAGAAGGGGAGGAAGAGATGAAGAAGAAAGTTTCCCCCACAAGAAGCAGCTCAGTTAAATCCCTGTGCTCAAAATGAGGGGAAAACAAAGTCTTTCTGGGTTGAAATAACTCAATGCTAAAACTGAATGTTGTCTTCTTTTTTTCTTTTGACAGGCTCTGCCTGCTTAGTGCTTTCAGAGTGTATGCCATTGAGTTGGTACTGTCTTGAACCTCAAAACTGGTTTATTGTGGCTGTGTGACTACTCTGTATCTGTCTCTCACAGCTACTGGCTGGTATTTTTGCAGGGAGGCCGATTTCAGTCCAGATACCTCACTGAAGAACTGCGGAGGATTTTCACTGAAGACACAGACTCTGAAACGGAAGAATTTGAAGGCTTTGCTGCAAACGAGGTGCATGTGAACAAGAAAGAAGTTCTGGTAAAGGCAGTCACACCTACATGTGAATGTATACGTTGACTTCTTTTTTTCTTGTCTCTTCTATGTAAACCTCCTGTTCTAGTAGGAATTTTTCTGATACACTGTGATGTTCTTTCTTCATCTTGAATTAAAATATGTGTTACCTTAAAAGAGATTTATTTAATGTAGCATCACATATTAGAAATGAGAACTTCTTCCCCTGCTTGTAGACTGACTGTGCTGGGCAAGATTCTTCCTCTGGAGACAGCCATGTCTGTATCCTAGACTATATTAATATGTAGATTTTGTATTGCTTTCTGCACAGGAAAAAGTCATGTACTGTGAACTTCTAAAAATTTGTTGATTAAGGTGAATTTATGATGCTGTCTTTGGGTACTGAGACTGGTGTCTTGAACTAGTGATTTAAAAATTACTTTTATTGTGTCACAACCAGTAATGTAACATGGGATTCTTCCTGCTTCTAGACGGTGGAGTCAGACCTGAGTGATGAAGAATGCCCTAATTTATTGGGTAATGAGGAAGAAGAGGAGGAAGAGGCAAAGAAAGTTTCCCCCAAGAGAAGGAGCTTTGGGCTTCGTGTTGCTTTGCAGTTTCCCACCAGAAAGTCATCTGAGAAAAAATTGCCTGAACAGTCTTTGTCTGACTTACCTTCAAAGGACAGTGAATCCCTCACACCTCTTTCAAGAGAAATAAACTGCAAGTGGTCAGAAAAACGAGAGGGCTCCGCTTCAGAATCTGAAGAAGACATTAAAGAAACACAGGAGGAAAGTTCCAGTGCAATGATTAAGAGAGCCATAAATATAAAAGAAAATAAAGCCATGGTAAGACTTATGAGTGGTGTTTCGTTCTCTGATGTTTATATCCAAGTACTTAGCTTCAGCATACTTGAATTTTGGAGTCCCTGTTGGTGCTGTGCTGGGAGAATTTTACGGTCACTAGGCTGGTCAAGTTTAAAACCAGAGCTGAACCAAGCATTTTTATTGAGGATGTGAACAAAGTTACAGTGGCCTTATATTTAGAACATGTCAGAAAACCAACTGGTCCCTTCAGGTGGTTCATGGTGTTATTTGCACAATAGAGTTTCTACTTTTTATTAGTGCATGACAGATCTGCTAGGTAGAAACTGCTAAGGATGATGTAATTTTTGCAGTTGTGTGAGATGTGATTTTTACAGTTATGCTTTACTATATAACTGTTGAAAGTGTGTGTATGTGTGCATGTAGGTGTGGAAAAGTGAGACACTGATTGTTCCCTAATGCTTTTTCCTTTATTGTCCAGCGTGCCACCAGCTCTCTTTATTATCATGCTGTCGTGTAATCTGATTCATGTTCAGTCCTTAGTAGCTCCTTCAGTTTTACTGTATTTCAGGAAAAATTGCAGCTTTCAAGCAGTCTTGGGGCTCAGGCTCACCTCTTGAGTGTGTGGGCGTGCAGCTCCTGTGCAAAACTTGCTTGAGTTTTGTACCTGTGTTTCTAACCTCTCTTGTATGCCCACTGCTGTTGTCTTAGTCTTGCTGCTCTTTGGCCCTTCTTTCCTTCCATTGTTCCTTGCAGTTCAACCATTGCAAAATTCATTGTCATGCTGGGTGCAGTACTGTAATGACATTAAATAGCTGTGAGTAAATGCTACACTGAAGTATTTACTAAGAAATGCTGTATTCAGCTTTTAATCTTGTGATTGCCATGGCAGTGTCAAGAGTTTCAGCTTAGCTCATCCCTGCTATCACTGGCTTTTCAGAAGATAGCCACATTCTGGGCTTCCAGAATAAGTCAGTGTTTTTTGGATCTGTCAGCCACTGCTTCTGTGGTAATGTACCTCCAGGACATCTACACAGTGCAAAAGATCATCCTGCTGAAGTGCTTCTGATGCTGCATGTGCTGTGGTTACAGGATGTGAACTGAACCAGTGGGGTTCAGTTGCTTTATGACTTTGTAAATGAGTGTGTACCCATGTCGCTGGTTGTATCTGCACTGCTTAAGGGGACACTGAGTTCTCTGACAAAAAGCACAGGTGTATCAGCAGTCATTCAGTAAAACAGTCCACAGGGAACATCTTGCTGTCTTCTGCCAAGGCCACCCTGTCTTTCTTCCCTGCCTCCTGTCATATGAACTGAATTTCTTGTTATTGGTCCTGGTTGTCATTACCATGTTGTAGTGTGCTCCCTTAGTGCTGTTACGACAAGATTCTATGTAATTCTAATTCTAGTTCCCAATAGCAATTAGTGGGAGCTATGAAGTTAGCACGGCTAGACTGCAGAGTTTTGCTCATTCAGGAGTAAATGAACGCCTTTTGTGACCTACATTTAAATAAAGTGCCTCCAGAAAGGTTTCATGCACTGAAAGTTCATTCTTCATGTGAAGAGTGGATGGTAGGTGTTGGTTGTTTGCAAGTTGCAGAGAGCTTTTAATGTGACATCACCTGATTTCAGCTTGCCCAGCTGCTGGCAGAATTGAATTCCATCCCAGACCTGTTCCCAGTGAAAACGCCCACCTCAACTCCTTCGGTAAGTTTTCGGTACTGACTAGTGGTGACAGTTGTTTTTGTTAGACTGAGGATTAAGGTCTTTAATCAGAAACTTTGTCCAAGTTTGTTCTGGTTTGCTTTAGGTTTGGACACTTTCTTTGTATAGATTTGCTGTTGGTCAGGAAGTACCAGAGGTTATGTGAGGAAATGGAATTTTTTAGAAGTTAATTTAGGAAGAAGTAAGAAGACTGAGATGAGATGCTGCTTTATATTTTTTGCCCTAGAAACACTATTGAGATGGTAGAGATATGTCTTTGTATGTGGGAACAAAGAAGAATAGTTGCTTTCCTTTGGGTTTAGATCCTGTTTGTTTCACTCTTGCAGGCTTTTCTTCTAAAATCCACGCTTCCCATCCTAAAATCCACGCAAATGGGAACAATACTGTAGTTGTTTCAACTGACTTTTCTCAACTTTAAGCAGAGGACTCTCAGTCCTTCCTAGTTCTCTTTAGAGTAGCGTTTTTCCACATAAACAGAAGAGATGTGAGGAAAACCTGAAGAACCGTGTCTTTGGAAAGCCAATTTAGAAATGCTGGTGTGGTGGTTATTAGGTGAAAAGATGAAGCCAAGTTAAACAGAATTTGAAAGGCTGGAACACCTTCCTAGCTTTAGTTAAATGTTGTAGAGACTTAAACATACTTTAAATACGTACATAAGCCTGCTACTTTTATTTAGTACCTTTAATGGAGGAAAGGGAAGGGCACAAGAAGTATTCCAGTTACCTCATCTGCTTGGTTTTTGACTTCCACCCTGCCTCCTTGTAATGTGCCTTTCAGTTCTTTGAAAGAAAATATAAGTGAAATAAAAGTGTATGGTAGAAAGCAGACTTGCTTTCTGCGTCTTGTTTATACTGTCAGATTTGGTAGCTGCCTTATGGTACATGTCCCTGCAGGACTTATGGTACATGAATTCAATCACACAGTAATTGGCAGGTGTGACAATATCAAGAGGATGTCTTTCGCCTTTTAAAGAATTTCCAGGTTTTAGGAACCATGAACTAGGAGAAGCAGCTTAATAATGCCCTTTCAATTAAAAAAGTTTAAAAGAAAATAAACTAGAATTTGGATTTTTCCTCAAAGGTGTATTCAGACTGTGGGAGAATCTGAGCATTAAGCTACCAAAGAACAGTGAGAACTAGCTTCTACCTTAATATGACACATGTTAAATTTTGGTGTAGTTCTTTGATGATAATTGGAATAGAATTTGACATGAAGGTATGATGTTTTAAAAGGAGCAGAAGGTTATAGTCTGTAGGGAGAATACTTAAGAATGCCAGAAATTGGTGAGGTTTGGCTTAGCAATTAAGGAGTGGGAGAACAACAGATTAATTTATGATAGTACAAGTGTGGTACAGACATTTTCAGATAATTTCTAGTATCTAATGCTACAAATAACTGAAAGGGCCGTTACTGGAATCTTCTTCTCTTTCTAGAAACAGAAGAAAACCCCAAGGAGAACATTTTCCGAAGGCCAAATAACACGTCGAATGAACCCAACCAGAAATGCTCGTCCACCAGAAAAGTTTGCCTTGGAAAAATTTACTGTGTCGGCTGTCAAATTTGCAGAACATATCCGTAGCTACAGACAGCAAAACCTCTTGAAGAGACTCAGTGTGGTATTTGCCGGACTTTGATATCTACAGTAGTCAGAAATTAGGAAACATTAAAATTGTTGGCCAGCACTTAGACCAGGCATCACATCTTACAGAAAGTTATTGAGAATCTTTGTTTGGGATTAACTACAGAAGTTATTTCCAGGCCTTTCTGCCTCATCTTTCACCTGTTAAGTGGGCTCTGCTTGGGACCTGTGTTGTCCAAGCATAACAAAGCAGTTTACTTACCATCTGTTATTTATTCATTATCTGAAAATTCCTTGCTCTTACGAGGAAGACTCTTTCAGTGTGCATCCACACAGACTGGATACCAGTTCTGCTTGTAGGAAAGAGTGCTGGGCATAGCTGAAGCATTACAGAGGGAACTTGGCCATTAGAAAAAGTGGAGTAGCACTGAATGAGAACTTGGGCAGGCAAATGACTGTTTTGGGCAGAACAGAGCCAATCTTAGAGTGAAGGACAAATGAGGTCTTAAGAGACAGGTATGGGGAAGGCTAAGAATCAAATAAGATTTATCCATGAATAGGGGTCAAAGAGAAGGATATTTGGAAGGAAAAAAGAGCACTTAATAGTGAGTGGAGTACTGTCTTCCAAATAACAGAGGGTAATAAGAAAGGGAGGCCTGGCTATGGCAGGACTAACCTAAAACTTCAGTAGAGGGTTTTCGCAGGGCATTAGAGGTTTTCATGGGAGAAAGGAATGAGAAAGTATGCAAGGGGATTGAAGGAGGAAAGCATGGGAAGGCAGATGATCATAGTTTCTTATTTTGAGAGGGAAGAAATGGAGTATGAAGGGTTACAGTGGAGGAGGGCAGAGAATGCAAAGGAAAAAAGCAGAAATCATGTCAGGGATTTGTGGAAGTAGAAGTAGTAATGATGGAAAGGAAGAACATTGAAACAGAATTAATAAAAAATGGAGTAGAGAAAAAGTTAGGGAGGAGAGGAAGAGAAAGAGACAGTGATGATTTGGAAACTATTACCTGTTCTTCCAGTGGTGCGTGAGCCTGTAGTCTGCCCACTCTGGACTGCATACACATTAAAAATGAAAGAATTTGTTACCAAATTTGGTGACAGAGTCTTTGTGACATCAGACAAAAGGTATTGAGATGAGTTTATTTAGCAGGGGAATTGTGGAGTGCGCAAAAGAAGGAGATCATCAAAGTACTCGTCTCATCGTCCAGTAGAAGATATTACTGAAGAGGACTTGGACAACATTGCAGTCACTGTTAGAGACAAAGTCTATGACAAAGTTCTAGTAAGTGGCTGCTGTATTCTTCAGTTTGTCTGTCTGCTTGAAGCTAAAAGTCGCTCAGTAGTTCACTGGGGTGTGCTAAAAGGTGTGCTTTCCTGAGGTTCTGGAGAGAGTGCAGCTCATCATTATGTTATGCAAGCACAACCTTGAAAACTTTGTCAGGCTTGGCTGTGCTGGTTGTTACACCCCACCAGCTTTTTGGCTCTGGAAAGAAGTGCTTTCTTGCCACAGAACTATTAAGTGAAATTTGCTATAGCCATGACTCACTGCTGATAAGAGTTGGCATCCTTTTTATCTCTCATTCTCAATATAAATGTTGTGTTGGTTGTACCATTAAATAATAGTGATCCCTGATGTTCCTTGTACCCCCTGGAAACTACGTTTCTGTACAGGTTGGGTAGTTTCTGAAGTTCTTGATGGAACTCCTCCTTACTTTCTTTCACTGGATTTGGCTATTGATTGTCATAAAGATCAGCTTACTTTCTATTTCATTGTATTGGCAGAGATGAGTCACAAGGTCATTTTCTGAATAGTTTTAGCTTTTTCTTGAGTAGAAGAAAGGATCAGAACTGCAACGTGAGGTTCATGTAAGTTGAGACTTCTGACACAACTAACTGAAGCTGGATGCTGTCTCTGTAAAATTCCTACCATTGCTATATGATTTATCATAATAACAGAAGTTCTGGTTCTTTTTAAGATATTCATTGCTGAATTTGACTTGGGTTTGAAATTTGTGCTTATTATTAGGAAAGTTTGTCATTGAGCATTTAAGATGTCCTAGATGTTTCTCCTCCTTTCCACTTTTAGGGTAGTACTTGCCACCAGTGTCGACAGAAGACAACAGATACAAAGACAATCTGTCGCAACCAGGGCTGTGGAGGAGTAAGAGGGCAGTTTTGTGGACCATGTCTTCGAAATCGATACGGCGAAGATGTGAAATCAGCTCTGCTTGATCCAGTAAGTATCATTTTTTGGGCCTGGAACAAAAGTCTAATGAATAATATATGCTCATGGTAACATGATGTCTTTTTAAACTTCTTTGCCATGAGAAGATCTGTAGTGCTGTTATGACTGACACTGATTTTGTTTAGAACTCAGGTGGAAGGTTCTGGGCCTGGGCTACCATCCACCTTTCTTTGTGCTTTGAAACTCCACTTGCTTCTCAGATGGTGGAGGGCAAGTGTGAGAGCTTATAAGAAAAGGAATCTGCCTGCTTGCAGAAAAGTGCCAAAACAGACACATTTTTTAATGCTGTCAGTAACGTGGCATGCAAAGCAGGCTCCTTGTTTTAGATTCCAGTGTTTAAATATGAGGGAAAAAAAGAGAAGGACCCTAAAAGTCTTAGGTTTGATTCCCTTTTCTTTGTTGTCCCCTGGGACACTGAGCAAGGAGAGAGCACAGGCTGCTGCCAGAGAATGAGGCACGAGGATACACAAAGACCTCTTAGCAGAACAGAATCCTGGGATTGTTCTGAGACCTCCTCTCCGCCACCTCTGTTTTAGAGATGAGCTTCTGGGCTGTTCTGAAGGACAGCAGAAAACTAATGGCTCTGAGGTGTGGGCAATGGCTGGTGTATTAGCACCTGTGCTGCTGTGTGCAGTTGCTGAGCAGCTTGGAGATGCCTGACTTCATGTAAGAGCTCAGTGTTCAATTCCAGGAATTGTGCTATACCAGCAGGCAGAGCCAAAGAAACTTGTCACAGTGGGCACCCATCTTTTTCTAGGGAGTCCGCCTAGCATAGAATGAATTACCATTAGGCATTACAGATGACTTTAGTCTATCTGAAAATCAGTACTGAGTGCATTAGAGAACCTGAGGCTTCAGAGTTAAGCATTCAAGCATTTAATTATTTCTTTAATCCTGCATTTATTATCATTAATCATTAATTAAGAATTTGGAAATTGTTAACAAGGTTGACTGCCTGGCTGATGGAGGCTTTTAAAACCTTGCCCTGAGCAGTCACATGGTAGGGAAGCCATGCTCATGTTTGTCTCGGCACCAGGAAGGCCGATATAACCTTGCTCATAACTTGCTTTTAACCCCTTCTCCTACATTCACGCCCTTGCAGGCCTGGATCTGTCCTCCTTGTCGTGGGGTGTGCAACTGCAGCTACTGCCGCCGGCGGGATGGGCGCTGTGCCACCGGCATGCTCATCCACCTGGCCAAGTTCTACGGCTACAACAATGTCAAGGAGTACCTGGAAAGGTGAGGGTCATGCTCCATAGTCATTCCTTGTTAAACTGTTGTAGCCCCTTAAATAACACTTGACTTCTTGTGCCCCGGGGCAGATCCTGCACCTATGCAAATGAAGTCTGTTGGACTTCAGATTTTTTTTCCTAGGCTGAAATCAGCTTCTTTGAAGTGAGTCATACTGTCTGTGTAAACAATTAATTTGCTTAAGAAATTGAAATGCTTTTGCCTATTTTGAAAGCCCTATTGGTTGCTTGAAGCATGTAGAAGTGCTGTTTTGGAAGCTGTCGTTTATGGGGAACCTGAGTTTCCTAAAAAGCACTAACATTGTTTTCTCATGTCTTCTAGTTTACAAAAACAACTGGCGGATGACAATTGACAACACTGAACTCAACCTGTGCCTGCAACTGGTTAATATGTTGAAAAATTTTGACTTCAAAAGTTTATTACTCTGTTTTATATAAGATAGAATCGTAGTGTATAGTACATTCATTTCTGTGTTGGGAACTTTTTGATTGATATGGTCTTATGCAAAAGATCTCTCAGGAAAATGTTTTGGTAGAGAAATCTACATGCACAGACCTATAGGTTAAGTGAAATGGCACTCTTGAACCTTGAGTGGTTAATTTTTAATAGAGCTACCCAAGCACATGATAGAGAACTTGATCAGTTGGAGCAATATTTTTATTTATATAATTGTGCAAGTTTGCAGAAAGGGTGTTTAACAACTACCTTCAAAGCATCCGGATCTTTAAAGAAACAAAACACTCTTGTCTACCAACTTGACCATAAAGATTCAGTTTTCCAGCCCTTGCTTTCTGAACCTATTCATCTAGCTGTAGTTTATGGAACTTGTCCCTGCAAAGAAGGAAAGTGTACTTTCATTTGATGCCATTATATTCCAACCAAAGCTGATGCAATCGACCAATTGGAGGATGATTGTTTTTTTTATTTTATTCCAAAGTGCAATTATTCACCAAAACATGCAACTAGAAGAATGTTTCTTTAAAAATGTAAAATAAAATTTTAAAAATTATAAACATCATCCCAGTAAAATCAGCAGTTTTTGTGTAGTGCACCTGCTGCCTGAACCATCTACCCAGCGGTTAAAACTGGTCTAAATCAGAGTTCAGGATTAATTTTTTTTTGCTTACAGTTCATACTTAAAATGTTTTTTTCATCTGTACAACCAGGCTTTCAAACAACTTTGTTTAAATGCAACATGTTTGTATTGCATGTTAAAATATTTTAAAATTCTTGTAAGATACACATTTCATTTTATGTAGAGAGAATAAAGACTAATCTAAAGAGGAGTATTTTGTGAGTCAAACTACAGCCAGATGCTGATGTTTCCCATTTACTTTCCCATAGCTGGTGTAGTGGTGCTTGCAGATCAATAATCATTATGTGGAGAAACACATGAGCACAACACTGATGGATGAGGAAATAACAACATATAGCACATAAGTGTTACACTAAGGATTGTGTTTTTGTGAGGCAAATCTGCTCCAGCTGACTGTGAAAAACGTTTATCTTCTTTAACTACAAGGCAGATTGAGAAAACAGCATGTATTATTGAAAGGTTAGTACTAAACTGCCAAGAGTAAAGCTATTCCTGCCAGAACCCATTTACCTGACTTCTTGCTTTTGAGATTGAAAGTCCAAACATAAGCTGGCCCTCGGGTTTTGGTTTTATAAACTGGACATTCATAAGCATTATTAGTTTCCCTTTGATCCACTGGAATTGCCCTTAAAAAAATGATTGGCATTGCTAAATCAGTTCTTGAGCTGTGCCTCAGCTATGGGCTCCAGCTGGATGTCCCACCTTCTGCCTGCAATAAACATAGTACGTGGTTTACATGGTGTTCTGTAGTGCAAGACTGGAATAATTTGGGTTTTAGCAGTGGCTAAACAGATAAAACTACATTTGAACATGCAGATGTAGTGTGGTCTACTGTTACTGTGTTGTATACTGTGTTGTATCTCTTTGTATGAATGCAGAGATTAGTATGTAGCATCTGCCTGGACTGGACTTGTGGTTTCATCATGCCCTTTTATTGAAAGGAAGGACTGGAAACTATTTACAGTTGGGACTTAAAATATGAATGTTCTTGCCAAAGTCAAATGCTCAGATTTTCCCCTAATTCTCCACTAGTTTGTCGTGAATTCACCAAAGGATGGAGAACTACGCTGGAGCACTTAGCACGTGTTTGTAGTGTGAGATATCAAACAGGTACTTTGGTGTAGTTAAGACAGATGAGTTCTGTGCTGGTGAAGGGCCATGCACTTTCTGAAAGCTGCTGGATTTGTTTGTTATGTGTTCTTCTAACATAAACTAGCATATAAAATGTTGCATATGCTTGTGGATTTTAGGAGGGTTTATGTAACAGGAAACTTCATGTATGCAAATACCATCACAAGCACAATCTCCAGTTCCAAGGTTCCATGATACTTTCTTCATATCCAGAGGGGCAATGTACAGTGTTACCCTTGGATGCTTTAAAAAACACTTCAAAAAAAATCGTCAGAAAAATTCACGCCACCATTTCAAAAAGCAACAGTCAAATGGCATCCTTGTCATTGCTCCACTCTCCCACCCTAACTGTCCCCCTTGGGGCTTCTGTAGGAGCAACTCCCTTCCATAAGTGTTGCTCTCCTTTTATTATCTATGGGTCTGGTGAAGAGTACAAGTAACAACGATGTTTCTTTAATTGCCTCTGGGAGTCATTCACCTTTCCTCTAATGAGCTGTAACTTAGTTTACAGCGTTTCTAAGTTAAAACTAAAATCTCATTTTGATGGCAGGCGTCAATTTGCATTGCTAAATGAGATGCTTCAGTCTCAGGAAAACATAGATTCAGAAAAACAAGGTATAATGTTTATCCTCTGATTGTTGTTAAAAGAGGGGTTGCAGCTCAAAAGATGAACATGATATCCATTCAGGGACAGCCTACAACCATATTACAGCTACTGCAATAACTGACTGCTTAAAAATCCCAATGAAAAAAATTTAATTTTTACACTTTGCCCACCTAGTTATGTTATCATATCTCATGCTAATACAGGGATTTTCAAGTACTTCCTTGCTTTTTGGTATGTCTCCCCAAAGGCATATAAGTATTGTGGCACAGCAAATTAAAAAAAGTAAGAGTTCTTTATATCTGTTTATTTGCTGTTAACTGTTTGCCAAGGTGGCAGAAAAAAACAGGAGAAAGACAGTTCTTGTGTTTTGGTTTTGTTTGTTTTGAGGTCTTTTTTTATTTTTATTTGTTTGGGGTCTTTGGCTTTTTTTGAGGGTTTTTTTTGGGGGGGGTGGGGGGCTAGTTTGTGGGGATTTTTGGTGTGTTTATTTCTTTGTTTATATTACTTGATCCAGGTTACCAACATGTGGTAAGTACTATTCTGCACCTCTTTAAGAGCTGCAAAAAAATGTCTAGATGATGAGTGTTGTGAATTTATAGCCTCAAGGATAGTCCTTAATCTTCTGAACCTCGACTAGATTAGAGCTGCAGCTTTACTACAGCGCAGACCTTGTTCAGACACAACAGTTATTTAAATGCAGGAAGTATAGTCAATGATTAAATTTCTTATCAGCTCAGTGTCCTAAAGTCACAGGGGACCAACACCAACAACCCACCACCATTCCTAAACTTCCTTGGTGCTGTTCATAGAGTCACAACACTTTAGTCCAACTCTTGATGCAACTTAAGTACCTAATAATGGGAGCTAGAGTCCTTGAACTAGGCTACTGAGCTCTAGCAATTGAAGTTTATTTCTTACCTTCCATGGAAAGCACACAGATAAGAGGCTCCTTCCCCTGCTGGATGGTTATAATGTTCTTTGGTCTTTTTGGTAACATCTGCAGTCAAGAACACCTTATACTAAGGCAGTTATTCTTGCTCTGCATTACAGCTTTAAAAAAACCAGCCTTTTCAAGGATTCGATATCCAGACAGAAATTTTAATGTCAAGCTTTAATTTAACTGTCAACTTGCCCTTCTTGGGCTGGTTTTGCTTAAACTTCAGACTGAGTGGGGTTGGTTTGGTTTGGTTTTGATTTTTAAATTTTTTATTCCTTTGGCCGTTACTTGAAGTAAGGTAAAAAAGCTGCATGAAAACAATTGTTTGGAATCAAAACATTATACAGAGTACAAAACAAGCCAACTCCGCTCCCCATCACGGGAGTGAGACCATGTTGCTGTCTAGGCTCAGAGACACCTCTCCAGCTGGGTTCCCCTTCAGAAGAAGCCTGTGCTAACATCTGTCCTAACCTGTATGGTCCTTGCATCTCCCCAGCCCCTGGCAGGAACAAGTACCCAGAACAGAAAGCTTGGAGAGAGGCAGTAAAAGAAGCAAAAAATACAGTGGGGGTTTCTCTGTGCCTGCGACACAAAAAGCATTGTTTGGGGCCCTCAGCATGAGCAGCAGAGAGGAGGAGCTGCCTGCCAGCCCTCATGCTGCCACCCCCTTCTGCTTCCAGGTACAGCGAGAAGTGCTGGAGCATCTGGGCTGCACACGTTCCCCGAGCTTCCACTGCCCATCTCCAGGGAATGATGGCAGCCTGGCCAGTGTCCTATGAGGAGCTCCTGGCCACCTTTCTGTTGGGCTAGTGAAGTGCCCTGGGTGACGATGCAGAATTTGAGCTGCACTATTAATCAGGCTCTCCTGTAGCTTCAGTGTGGTTTTCAGAATGAATACAAGCATATTGCTGTGATCATGGCAAAAAATGAGATATCAGTACACAGCTGAAGGTTTTTCATCCCCTACTGGGGCAACAACTACACAGAGGATCAAGAGATTGACTTATTTTTCTCTTTAGCCTGGTAACTGCCTTAAGGAGCAAAACAGAATGATACTATGACATGTGCACTGAATTGGTTAAATGGTAGAAAAATTTGCATTCTTAAACCTTTTTTAAACTATGAAATTCGAGCTTTTATTTTCTTAGCTGCTTTATCTTCATGCTTCTGAGTAGACTGAAGACAAGTTTGGATTGTTCCCCCTGCTTTCAGGAGATGGTTATTCTGATATGAAGGTGATTTTTATCTTTTTATTTAAACAGTGATTAACTCTCCAAACAGCATCACAGAGATAGCTAACACCAGTGGTTAAAAAAAAAAATGCCTGGCAGTGAAACCACATGCCTGGTGCCTTAAAACCATTACACCATTACCTGTCAGAAAGGACTGAGGATGGAACCCAGAAAGCCACACCACTGTTGGAAGCGCAAGGTCCTGTGTCCAGATGTCGAGTTCTCTGGACCACAGCAGAAAATCAGTAACTTTAAAAGAAAAGCTTCAATAGCTTCTGCCTTAATCTATATGTACTACTACTTTTTAGACAAAACAAACTGTAGGTCTCAGATGTCAAGAGTCCTTTAGTCTACAGGGATAATACATGCCTGAAGTCCCCAGAAAGTGTATGCTTACGTAAGCATAAGGTCATAATTTCAGTAGAATTTGTTGGCTAGCAACAGAGAATGTGAGTATGCTCAATCCTGTAAAACTTGCTGCTTTTGGGAGAAACCTGAAGATCACCATTAGTCATGTTAACAGACCTTCAGAAACTGCCAAAATTTGCCAACAGCTGATGGCTTCTTAAATGCAAATTGTCTGATACCATCTTCATTGGTGCATCTAAACTTCTGATGAGCCAGAGCAAAGTACAACTCAGGAGCACAAAAGAGTCAGACAGAGGCTCCGAGTAACAGCATACTGCAGCATACATTGCCATGAGGTACCAGAGGAATTTCCAAAAACATTGCCTGTTTTATCCATGTCTGGCCACCTGCAAGTGGCTATTGCTGGTGGCAGGCTAGGGGAAAAGGAACCCTGCAAGATGCTCAACACCCCTAGTACTTGGAACAAAGGGTGGTGATGGAGCCTTCAGCAAAGTGCTTGGCATTTCTACAAAACCCACATCAAAGGAAAACTGACTTTCATTAGGCAAATTTTGAAAAAAAAAAAAAAAGCTGGTGGAATAACTCTGTGTTTAGTAGCTAAATCCTGTCACTGTAGGGTACTTACCAGTGAGTAAGGCATTATGTGGATGAATATGCTAGTTTAGTCCATGTGTTTGGCACAACATCATAGAAGAGTGTGGATTGCAGCACTTCCATGTGAGGAGGAAATATCAGCTCCCCCTTTGTCTGCAGAAAAATAAAAAGCATACTGGCACCATGAAGAATAGCTATTCTTTCATTTCCAAAATAAGGACCAAAAAGCCCCAAAATGCATAGAAGAGCAACAGTACTGTTAATAAAAAAAATCACTTGCCTTCATATTGAGGTCCAGCTACCGATGTCTGAAACGAGGTTTCCTCCTTCTACACTCTTGAAGGCAAACAAGGGCATAGGGGCTCCAGGCAATAGTCTTCTGCATGACTTCTGCTATGCTAAACTTCTCAGGAAGCATCTCCAGAATATCATCCTGGACATTCTTAACCTGTCCAGGACAACACAATAGAGCCATTAGAAACCCCAGCAGTCAACTCTTTTTGTCTCTTCTACTTTCAAGTCTGATTTGTTACCCAGGAGAGTGCAAAACATCTCATTTTCTTAGATGAAAACCAGCGATGCTCCTGTCTTCACCTTTGCTGTCTTTCTGGCAACAGTACTGAGATAAATGACTGCAAAACAATTAACACTTAGCAGCTTCTGTTTAGCTTTATATTTTCAAGTAATACTGACCCCTGAAGCCCACTGACACGTTGTCCCTGGACTTGGGATGACTGCTGTTAGTAGGTTGGTTAGTAGGATGTACCCTAAAATTGTCTTGATTTTCAGCTGAGTGGGATTAGAGGTTTGTACTTCTCTAGTACCTAATAGCTTCCTTCATCCTCCTCTCCACCACCCACAGCCCTTCCTGTCCCAGGCATTAGGCAAAATACAGCGCAGGCACAGGCACACACTTGCCTCACCCCCCAAAGAGCCTCTCTCCCTCCCTGCAGGCCTGCTCTGTAACTGAGACAGAACATAAATGAAGAACAATTCATAACAGTACTAATGAGCAGGAATTGAGATCACAGCATTAATGCAGCTCAGCCTCCGTTCCAGTCCTAGCTTTGGCAGAATTAATGAATGCCATGTATAATAGTCCAGACTCCCTAAAGTGGATGGGAACTGAACGTGAAAAGCACAAACTCCCCCCAGGAGATGAAGCACTGTTTGGCCACTTGCAAGCAGAGCTGTCACGCTCCCTCCTGCAAAACCTCCACGATCTGATACTGATAAGAGAAAAAAAAAAAGAGTGCCCAGAGGAAAAGGGGAGTAAAGAAAGGGATTGAGAAATGTGGAAGAGTGGGAGTCACAGGAGACTTTAATTAACTCTGATAAGGATGAGAAGCTCAAGGCTCAGTCTTATCATATGGCAAGATTTGGGGCTTCTGGACATAGTTTCTCAGACCTACACTCAGAAAGGAAGGTGCAGAAGACAGATCTGAAACAGAACTAGCTGAGATTTCAGATTACATTTTTCTTCCCTGCTCATCCTTTATTCATTTAATCTCTTACGTACAGCACCAGTGATGTTACATGAACAGAACTACAGTGCCCCAGTTAACTCCGTATTAAGTGACAAAGTTTATCCTTCTATTAGGGTTGGCCCCTTTAACCTAGCATCTGATAGCTTATAGATGTTAATGACAGTCTGCTAAACTCCATCTCTGTACAAGAGAGGTGTTAGGGCTAAGAGGTGGTCAGACAGCTGCCTTGGCCAGATTTCACCTCTACAGACTACCAGAAAACTAAAACTCCCAGAAAACCTCCTTGGCTACTGCTTACAAGGGAAGTCTCTTGCAGCAGCCACATGGCTCCTGCTCACATCAGGGGCCCAGAAAGGGAAGTGGTGGGACAACACTGTGCTTGGGCTGCCCTTCCTGATATGGAGACCATGCACACCACTGCTGGGCTGTGCTGTCAATATGGCAGAAGGAAGCCAGGACTGGAGGCTGGGAGGGACTTCCTATGCTTGGCATAAGTGGGAAGGAGCAGGAAAGCTACTCAAAGGGGATTTATCATGCTGAAGATGAGAACAAAGGACAGAGGTGAAGACTAGACCCAACAATTCAACCAGCCATGCCTTTTTTTTTAGTAAGTTATTGTTGCTGTACCTGTTTATAAAAGCATACCAAAAAAAAGTAAGATAGATCCATACCTTGTTTCCCACCCCACAATTAATTCAAAGTGAAAAAGAAATGAACTGCTTAACAGGTTAGGTGTTCCTCTAGTCCAAAGCTCTTTGGTCCAGTGCAGTACCTTGGCCAGGATGGTGCATTATCATCACTACTGTTAGCACTCATTTAATCTTTTTTAATTTGATGCATCTTCCCCCCCCCCCCGAAATTAGGTTTCTTGCTGAAAAAACACACTCAGATGTGTGCTCCACATGTCATTAAAACACTGACAACACACCAGATTAAGAACTTCACATCTTTCTCTGCAGAATGGCCTGATCCCTCTCCTACAAGTGTATTCATGGGTTGCATTTTTGAAAGAGTTTTGAAGAAATTATCTGATATTGTTGTCAAGAAACCCATCTCAGCATTGGAGTGCGGTCCATATAGTACAGGGCTTTCAGATGTAAGCATTTAATGTATGTATTTATGGTATCCATCATAATCCAGATTTGGTGGGGCAAAGAAACCTAGTGCCAGTGCCCCTTCAAGCTGCAGAAAAGAATCAATAATGTTATTGATAATTCTGACACCTGTTCTTGAAATATTCTTCTGCATCTGCAAAGTTTCAGAGATTTGCTTGGAGTCTGTGGACAGGACACCTATATATTCTGATACAATGGAACAGGGTTACCAAAGTATTTTCAGCATATTTGCATAATTTCACGACAGTCCCATTTTCTGCAGTGTTAAAATACTGTTGCTTCTTCCTTCATGAGGATGCTCTGAGTTTATTTTAAGGACTGTCACTACTGAGGTGAGTGTATTTTAAGTACTGAATGTCTGCATCCCTGCAGCAGACAGGCAAGGATTATTATGCTATTTTGCAGATGACAGTCTGAGGCAGGAGAAGGTCACACAGGGC
Source organism: Oxyruncus cristatus (assembly GCA_013399855.1). Classification (NCBI taxonomy): domain Eukaryota; kingdom Metazoa; phylum Chordata; class Aves; order Passeriformes; family Cotingidae; genus Oxyruncus; species Oxyruncus cristatus. The sequence goes on from VXAY01001664.1 coordinate 235,317, forward strand.
ACCTCTGGGAGAGGCACCTCAACCCTGTTGTGTATTAACATGAGCCACAAGTTTGGTTCTATTTAGTCTTTCATTAATTAGGGGCTTTGCACAAACACACTGCACTCATAATAACCTTAAAGCGGTCACAGAGAGAGACAGGGAGATGAGACAGGTAAGTGGAATGTGGAACTGGGGTAGCACATGTCAGTATATGAGCAATCTTAACTTGTCACAAACAGTGATTCCACAGAAATAGTTGCCAGTCAGGACAGTGTTGACGTCCCTTCCATTCTCTTCTGCCTGGCTGAAGAGAATGTCCCTAGCAGCCAGGAGGTGGAACAGAAAAGAAGATCTAGCTACTCCATTACATCTCTCCAAAGCTAGGAGTCTTGCTTCGGGTTTTGTACTGCTGCTTTGGCCTCTGTGAGAAAGACAGTGGTGATGATTTTTGCAGGAGAAAAAAATTAAGGTCTCAATCAGCTCAATATTGAACCAAATACATTAACTGCAGTGTTTCTACAGAGCACCTAGGCCCTAACTCTGTCAAGATAGTTAGGATAAGACTTGGAACTTTAGAGCAGATCAAGATTTAAGTAGGTAGACAGGGCTTTGGTGAGATGTACTCTTGGTGTATAAGAGTACTCCTACAGATGACAGGATAGAGTAAAAGCTGTCGCAATCACGTTTCTTTTCCAGACTCCCCCAGCTCCTGTGCTGTAACAACTTCACTGGATTCAAAGCATTTATCTGAACTTATTGTCATAGGGCTGTCTGGGATTTAAACTAGACTTGAAGTTGTTTTTGCTGAAAAATATTTCTAGCTCTAAGTGGTACTTTTCACAAAAGCTATTTCTTCCTAATGCAGGGTCCACTCCACAAAATCACAATAACATTTAATGGCTTTTGGCATTTAGAACAGTCAACAACAAGCTGTTGCTCAAAATAACATCACTAAGCACTTATTTCTGAAGTCATTTGGTTCTGCAACCAACCATTTACCTGCACCTGAACTTGCACCACTAACCTCACCCACAATAAGCTATATCTTAAGACCACTTTGAAGTAGTGCTGAGGTTTTGAAAAAAGCCCTGTTATTTACCTTGAGTAGAAGATCAATTCTGTCAGACAGTTTCTACTTACCAGTCTCTCTGCTGGCACTTAAATCAGGTTTTACTGTATCCATGGGAGCCATGTGCACAGAGGGAGGCTGTGGGTTACTGGGGTTCACAGCAGGAACTCACCACCCTTCTGTCCTTATGGCAGGTCCCAGGCGAGGTATATCAAAGCTCATGCATAGTGGCATATTCGAAAGCACCTTGTGGAATGAATTCATAGCTAAAAGAACTCATCAGTAAGGCAAATAGGTAAAAAGACAAGGTAGTCTTCCCAGTGAACACAAAGCCCCACCAGTGATGAAAGGCCATCCTGTTTACATTCATTTGGTCACCAGTCAATGAATGATTTACTGGTTTTGCTGGTAGTTCTGAGCTTTAACATTTTCCAATTACAGCAAAAATCTTGGAAAGATATCTCGCTGTTTAAAACACCAGTAGATCCAAGCTCAAGGTTGGGTCCCTAAACTTTCCAAAGGCCATACAAATAGCAGTGATTCTGTTCAGGTTTCACCACCTATACTTATTTTGCAATTATTTGAATGAAAGTTCAGGCTTGTGAAGGTTAATGGACTACCTAAACTGGAAGCAGTAATTCTTCACTTATCCATAGGCTACAGGCAGACCTCGAGCTGGCAGGATGAGCTTCCCACCATGCCCCTGCGACCTCAGCTGTCATGTGGAGAAATCCGCCTCCTTCGAGGTCAGGAGTACAGTGGTGTTTAGCCTTTCCATCTCCATGGCAACTTACTCTTGGGCATCTTCTTCTGAGCAGTTACTTCCAATTACCTTCATCTGAGTGTGGCTCTTTGACATATGAAAACCCGCTCGTTAAGGACCGAGGAGACATCAGCCCGCTCATCTTGCTCGCAACCACAAGGCAGCTTCAGCCCATCGCCGGGGTGAAAGGTGCGCTTCCCCCAAGTTAGCCAGGCTCCACAAATGGCCTGCTTACATGTAACATGCTCATTTCCAGGTTTTATTCTTCTCAAATAAGATTTTACCTTTGGACAGTGAAAAATAACAAGTCTGCAAAGGGTACTTGAAAAATCTTTTGGCTGTTTTTAGAAAATTGTGTACAATCAGTTCTCTAAAGTGACTACTTCAGCAAACCCAGAAACTGCCTGGGGTTTTTAATATTTTTATATATCTATCTATATCTATATATCTTATACCCCCCCCATAAACATCCACATAAATACATATAAATGTATGTATATGGAAATAAAGTAATTTCCAAGCAAGACTTCTTAGAACTAAAGTTAAAGCAACATTTTCTTTTTGCAGCCTCAAAAATTCTAACATTTGTTGCTGATTAGAAGCAACTCTGGCTGTCTGGCACCTTGGACTCATGGGTGCTCCACATACACTGCTGTCCAGGACAAAAACTCAACAGTGAAATTTGAATATTCAGTATACGTCAGCTGGTAATAATCTGACAAAGCTACAGATGCGTGAAAGGGTAGTAGAAAATTAAAAACAGTCTTACAAACTATTTTCCCTATTTTGGAAATGGGAAAATGCAAGGAAATGTATAACATATCCATTCTACTACTTTTCTGGGGAAGAAAATGTGCAAACAGTAAGTGCAAGTTTTGAGGATAGTGCCGTTCTGGATTGCTGAAACTGGTGAATCTGTCAGCTATGTTGGTTAAAGTAACCAGTTCCATAAGAGATACTTTCCCATGCCAACCCAGACCTTTCTAAATTGAAGCACCTTAAAATAGTATTACTAGGAAAATGAAAACCTAAGTGTACCCAATGTCATTAAGATCACTATACAAGCAGTGTTACAAAATACTGAATTCAAGTTACCAAGTAAAAAAAGTAAACAAGCAGTATGCCAAGTCACAAACACTTTCAGAGAAAATCTGCTCATGATGAATCATTGTAAAATTTATTCCTCCACATTCAGACAAGACCCAGCTACAGGTGGAGCTGCATAGATGAGAAAGTTTGTGGCCTTCAATTTCCAATACACCATATACATTTTCAGGAGCTTTAGGCTTATGTGAAAGTTCTTACCACAAGTGGTCTGATGAGTTCTTGCAGATATATAGAGGTCCCAGGCATTGGTGGCCACTCTATATGATCTCACCAAAGAGGGTGGGGGGACCCTGGGACCTACCTGGGGAATAGAATACATCACTGAATAAAACAAGTCAGCTTCTAAAGGAGAAACCAAAGCTGTTCAGAATAAATGCTGCTTGGAGAAACAAAAGAAATTCAAGTGCTTCCTTTCAGAAAGCTTCATGGTTATATGTTTGCGTTACTGGGTTTGGTTTGTCCAGCAGACTACACTGAAAAACAGATTTCTTTTATTTCAATCCAGTGAGAGCTATCTGAGTAAAAACAGCAAGTCTGTCACTAAAATCAGTGCAAAATGTATTAACTGAGCCATATGTCATGTTTTCTACCTTATCCCTTATAAAAAACTTATAAGAGAAAAGCACATTTTCAAGACACCACATGATATAAGAGAACATAACTTCATGAACAAGTGCATGTATTTTCTCATAGAGATCTTTAAAAACATAACCCTCATGAGTGACAGGAGGGTAACCTACTGTGCCTTTCTTAAAGGAGAAATAAAAAACTCGTATCTGATTGCAGTCTTTTATATCTCCTCACTAGGAAACACTTAGTAACCGAAATTCTACATTATTTGAATTTGGGAAATATTCAAGGACTTCAGTGCAAATTGAACTAATATTAATCCCATGACTGCCACATCACATAAGCATTAAGTTTATTGTAGAATTTTAGTCATAATGCCACTGTTATAGTATATGATTAAGAGTGTAAACCATTTTATTCAAGAAACTACTGTCTTTATTTGGCTTCGCAGCATTTGAAGCTTCTTTTTGCTCCCCTTTGGTTTGCGAAATATATCAGTTTGTGAGGAAACCTTTGCGGACAGGAACCTTTATGCCCTTGGGGGCAATATTTGTCTCCCAACAGTTCAAGTAAAAATGTAATTGTAGGCTTTAAATATTGCATGATGTAACAGAACAGAACAAGTTAAATAGCTGCAGCTATTCCAGCCTGCTTACTACATAAACTTGTATGTAGCAGTTTGATTGTGTGAAACTCTAACCCATCTCTATTTTAAACTGGTTTAAAGAGAATGAAAAAAAAATTTAAAAAAGCCACTGGAATATAACATGTGACACTGCATGCTTGTGATGAGAAGACTGATCAGAGAATCCCTGTGAAAAATATGAACAACTTGGATTTAGAATGAAGCATTCTTGGAATTAGAATAAACCTACTTTTCTCTTTGTTGGCAACAAAACTTCATTCAATGTTTTTCTAATTTCATATATATTTATCTCAAGAAATTGCTCCTTCCTTTGTCTTTTACAAGAGTATATCAATATTCTAACTCAGTACGAGCTCATTCAGCTGCACATTTCTGGGGCGTTGATTATACTGGGATAATCAAAGCTGCTGATACAAAATGGGAATTTTCAGTGGTGTAAGAAAACTTCTGAAGAGTTTGAATTAGAAATATTTTGGGCTGTCAGATTCACATAATTGCCATTGTACTGTATAGAAAACTAGTCTGTTGTACCCCAAAAAACACAGAGCCATTGTTTAGTGGATGGATAATGGTGAGGACAGAATCCACATCTCCCTTACAACATTGAATGACAACTCCATAAACACATGTGTAGGAATCAGAAGGTGGGGGGCAAGAGTAGGACTATGAGGGAGGATCAAGCATCCTGAGCTTCACATAAGGAGACCTTAACTATCAGAGTTAGCAGGTTGGAGTTTGTCTTAGCAGCAAGAAAATGGATTAAGTCCAACTGAGATGCGAGATTGGATATTCACAGGAAAACACTATAAAACTGGTACAAGTGATGATCTAGTTATGGCAATTTTCACTAGGTGATGGGCAAGCTCAAGTTGCCCAGTTTATCCTTTCTGCTCTCTGGTCAATACATAATTGTCTTAAGGAAGTTGTCCCCAAAGGATAATAAATTGTGAGAGTTTATATAGATATATACACATATATATACATGTCTACAAAGTTACATTTTAAAAAACCTATTATCTTATTTGTCTCTCCAATGTTAAAAAATACTTATAAAGCCGCAGGGTAATGAATCACTAACCAATACAATGAGAAGGGCCAATAAGCAATATTACCAAGAGAAGAAATAATTCTTGGCCTTACAGATCTTTCTAGTACTCCCTGACATCAGAATACTCCCTCTCATTAATTAGCAAAATTAATTATCCAGCTTATGAATTGTGGTTTGAAAAGAACAGAGCAAGATGTATTAGCAAAGAAAACTAAGGGTTGGAATAAGCTGATTTTATAGACTTGTTTTTTAAATGGGAAACATTACTAAATCATCACTATAAAATTAAGCAATTATTTCACTATTACGACACCAAGTACCACAAAAAGGAAAACCACTTTGAAGTCCTATTAGCTAAATAAAGGTCAGTAGGGGGATGAAGATAAAAAGAAAATCAATTTGTAAGAGGAAATACAAGATGGAAGATAAGGAGAAAACCATATAATCAAGGGGTTGGTTACACTTAAATTTTTTCTTTATGAATATCTCTGAAATTTCTTTAAATTATTAAAATTGGAGGATGTATTTAGTAATATCCTTTATCATTCCGTAATAAATAATTACTGCTATTATTTAGGCATTTCACATTTTCACATACAGAACTTAGACAAGTGACCTCAACTCAGTATTTAAACTATACGAGTGTGAAATATGCTGTAGCTCAGAAATAAAATCACTCATCTACCCTTAACTTTGACTCAAGGGGAACATTACTGAGAAAGTCACAACAAGGTGGCATCCTTAATACATAATAATGACACATTCAGGAAACGCACCATTATTTATACATGTGACGTGCTGTAAATTGCTTCCATCATCAAAACTAATTGTAGTGATTATTAATGCAGTGTTATGAACTGTCAGAATTGCTGTTTGTAATTACATTTGTGCAAATGCTTCATTACCTGCCTAATGAATTTGGCATATATGCACATGCAAACCCCTGTTTTTGTTAACATAATGAAGGGCATTTTTTTCCCCCTTAGCTACTGATGTGGAACTGGTTTGACCTGTATTACAAAGTTCAAGCATCCACTGCCAGAATAAATCCCACAACCCCCACCCCCTTTGATCTGGTTTATTTTCATACTCAACAAGAGCATCATTATAATGCCGCCTACTTAAATAACAGCTCCAGAGAAAGGATCGTGTCCCCCTTGTTCAGTATAAACAGCTGATTGACTTGAAATGACCTTGGTGTGTGGTTACCTGATCACTACTTCTTACCTTCATGTGAGCCTCCAAACAGTTGCAGAGGACAGTGACACAGACGTGGAGATCTCTGGTGCTGAACCGCTACCGTCCGTTCCAGCCCTGAGGGCCAAACTTCAGTCTCCCAGCAACGCAAGTGTGAAAATTGCACAGCAGACAAAGGATGCTTTTAAATTTCCGTTCTCTGGTACACAGCTCAAGGGTATCCTGTCAAAGAAAAAAGGAATAACATGCAGTAACAACCGGCAGCGTTATCAACAGCTGTGCCTGCCTCAGCAGCTGAAAGGGAGCACTCACAAGACTGGAGTTGGAAGGAGAGTAAGAAACAGTTTCTTAATGATCAGAGACTACTGGGCAGTATTTTTTGCAGTAATTCCCAGATGCACAAGTGTTGATAGCGACATATTTATTTCCAAATCTCCCCTAGGAAAGAACTGTTGTGGTACTGAAACCCACAAAATAGAGTCTTTAACTAGAACACTATAAATATTACTCAGATAACCACTACAGCTTCTTAGCATAAATCATCCATAGACTTTATCCCAAGTAGAAAATGTACCAGTTTAACACTTACTAAAAAAAGCCTTCAAAGTCCTTTGAATTTAGTTCCCTGAGAGTCATGTTTGAAATTGAAATTTAATATATTTTTTTTGTCTCCGTTGCTTGTAGTGTTAGTAGAGAATCTTGGCAAGATAAGATTCAGTACAGGGCTTCAGCTGGTTTTTAAAATATTTGGCATTGTGTATAAAACCTGCAGAAATTAATTCTTAATTGTCTGACATATATTCTTTTGCTTTAAGAAGTAATGGACATAAAATTACTTTTGATACCTGTGAAAACATAGATGCGTGGAAGAAACTTCAGTGGGATAAACTCTTGGCTTTCAAAAGGAAATCGATCATCCTGAAGAAAACAACAGGTAGCAGAGTCTAGGGGAAGGTGAAGGATTTTATGTCTGACAAAGAAACCTTCTTAAGTCAGAGTGCTGAGTTTAACCATGAAAAATGCAACACAAGTATCTACCCTGAATAAAACCAGAAGCCTTGATACATAACAAAATAAACATTCAATATATCAGATGCCTGAATCTGAGAAATTAAGAGTGATAGAAGAGTTAAACCCAACACCAAAAAAATTTAAGTCAGTTTTTATTCTGCTAGTTTACCAATCACTGTGCCAACTGCTTTTGCAAGACCTGAAGCCAAAGTAATAAAGTAATTTTTAAAGTATTTCCCAGGTCAGTCAGAATAGCAGGTATGGGTTGTGGGGTTTTTTTGTTTGGTTTGGGTTTTTTTTGTTGTTGTTGGTTTTTGTCTTGTTTTGTGCCCTTTTTTTTTTTTTTGTTATTCTTTGGGGTTTTTTGGTGTTTGTTTGTTTGTTTTTAATATCTAATGTCCCCTAGTCTACAATAAAATCCATAGTAAAATACTTCATCTTTTGGTCCAGAATTTTTTTTGAAACATAAACTTACAGGGTGTCTGGGCCAAACCCCAGAAGACTAAAGATTGAGAAGCACTGAGTACATCCAAATCTCACTAGTTCTAGCTAGATTAGCACCGTTTGAGATTTGGCCCAACATCTTTAAGTAACGTCCTTTCAGACTTTCCCCAGTCCTTCACTATCAAAAAATCTTTACAGCAAAATCGTTGCCTCTCTCCTCCCTCAGAAGCCAGGAATAATGGGCTGGAAAACGGAGCAGTTCTGTAACATCAGAAGCTTCTCAGGTGTTCCCCATTAATTTCTGTCGCTTCAGACACAAAACACTGCCTCTGCCATCTCCCATTTTCTCATCCTGTCCCCAGAGCAGTTGAGAACTTTGAAACTCCCCTGAAAACCAGCTCGGCTCTTCTCTTCACAACAACATTTCTACGCTCACTAGCAGTAAAGCAGGGTTATTTTCAGACTAGCATGATTAGCTTACTCACATGAAATCTGGTTAAAGAGTTCTGGTTTCACTGAATGATAAAGGGGGAAGTTTGTGCGTGCTCCCACAGTGCCTAGCATATCAGAGTCCCTCACTAATCCCATGGAGATTTCATCCAGCAGACAACACTGAGTCTAGCAAATCTCTTCATTTGTTGCAGGCAATGTAGTTCACAGACAAACTAGGCTGCTGAGGTTAAAACCAGAAGAGGAGGGAATCACTCCATTCTCATGACCACCTTAATATCAAGGCCTGGAACACGCATTTCTTGTTTGGCGTAAGGGCTGAGGGGTTGTCACATATACACATTGGCTATTTAGCATAAAACTTTTGGAAGGGAGCACCTTTTTTTCTGTAGCATTTACATCTGCAGTGCTCCTGTTCACTCTGTTACTGTGTTGGGAAACCACTGCTCACCAAGGGATTGCATGGATCTCTTTGTCCACTGCAGAGTGGGTTCTTGGTCCATACAATGCTGGCCAAAGCCAGGGCTGCTATCTCTGAAAAGCAGCACTCCAGGGCTAATTATACAGCTTCCCTAGGGGCAGTCAGACCCATTTCATTAAAGTCTCCATTATGGCCCACTGAATGGAACAGGAGCTCTTAATTAGGTGGGGGAAGTGTGTGCCTGAGGGCAATCCTACCTACCCACCAGGGGCTTTCTGCTTTATCTTTCCCATTCCTCCCGGGAGGCGACACTGTTCAGAAAAACATAACATACACCCTATTAAAATGATGTTTATCCTTTTACAACCAAAGGCAAAATCAAATGGAACAAGATTATTAGCTGTTTAAAACTTTTGCTGTAATCCATCGAATATTTTATGTTCTGGAAACATCCCTCCAGCTGAGGAGGCATTCCCTATCAGAGAGACTGTTTGACACTCACTTGGAAAAGAACCCCATGGCCATGGTAGGCAGCCTTCTTGAGTGCCTCATTTGCAACCATCTCCTGCCTTTGTCCGAGAGAGATGTTATGAAATCTTCTAGAGTCTACAGTCTATAATGAACCTAAGCTTTTTGCCCGCAATAGAAATAATTGGGGAAGGGTGAGTGACAGAGGGGGTGGAGATAGGAAAATTAGCAGAGCAGAAAGGCAAAAGAATGATAATGCCCCCATTAATTTCACTATCACTTGTGCAATGCATATTACTTCCTCTGAAGCACTTCACTAAACCCTTACAATTTCAACAAGCAAAATTGCGAGCTCTCAACAGTGGCCTTATTGCTGGTATTAGAAAAAGCCTGCAGAAATCTGTTCCCTTGGTTTTAAGATAATGAACCTTTTGACATTTTGATAGATGCTCGGCATTGTTACTGAGCTTTAGGAACTCTTACGGGGGGTACAGAGCAATTCCCTTATGAAAAAAGGAGCAACATGTGGTAGATATCACATCAGTTTTTTAACTGATTGGTTCAGTGGGTAAATGCACAAGCCTCTCACCTTGTGAGGCCTGAGCTTAAATTGAGCACAGTGAGGTCACAGATGTATTAACCTGGTATTCTCACTATTGTCTGTGGGGAATAGTAATCCTAAGTATAGAGCCACAGAGCCCTATACAATTGAATATAGTTTGTATAATGACCATTATTTAGTCACAGGGGGCACAAGATTACATGAGCATGGAGAAAATTGCCCTCTGGCCCTCATCTAGTCAAAAGGTAGAAAACAGTACAAAGGAAGCCTGCATTATGCCAAGCAGAGGAATGCTCAATCTAGAAATTTCTTCATACTGTAGTGGTTATGGCCTTACACTTTTCATCCACCCCATTGCCATGCATCTGGTGGGGGTGGAAGAAAGTATAGAACTTGAATCTGCTGCCGAAAATAAACTGCGCCCAACTTTCCTATAGTAGTGCAGACTCCACTGTGTGACAGATGACTCCAGAAGGCTTTGTTCTGCTTAGTAAAAAAACCCCAAAACACCCATACGTGCTTGTGTGTATGAGAACATACACACAGGCATATAACCATATATCGATTTATCTACATTTCTACCCCTGCATGCTCCATTTCACTTTTGAGCTCAATTTTTCTTTAGGGGGGACAGTTGCAAGTTGCTTCTGTTGTGACTGAAGCAAGTAAGAGGCTTACCTAATGTCTCAGTATCTTGAATTGGGTCTACTCTTGAAGCCTGAATGAAAAACACAGTGTGGCTGGACTGCTCACTTAGCATTTTGCTAAATACATCCTTGCGCTTTCCATATACCTTGAGCCAAGCTTTTCTTCCACAAAGTTCCTATACATATGAGAAAACATCCACTAAACATGTGCCTTGATAAAAAATGTTCCTTGATAAATGCTTCAAGTCTGCACCATTGCAGATGAGCATCTGACAGTGAAGGTCATTTCTTCAGCGAAATCATGAGAAGAAAGGAAGGGAAGCAGGTGAAGAAGCAAGAGAAAAGATAATCATTTCCCTGTGGGATAGGGACCACATGAGAGAAAACAGCAACTTCTGAATGAAAAGGGCCTCTTCAATAACTGAATCAAGGAAGTCATTATATGCAGGCAATACTGGCACATAAAGTCAGGGTAGCTGGGCAAGATAAACACCCAGGACAAAAAGTCATGTAAACATGGGCAAAAACTGTGATGGTGTGGTGTGGAGGAACAGGTCTATGAGACCATCACTTGGGATCAAAAATTAAAACAGTACAACTGGAACACAACTGGGAGGAGATCGGTCAGTTTCCACAGCTGAATCTTTCCTGGTATCACAGAATTTTCAAAAGGGAGACCTGAAAAATCATCATCCTGTGGCGTTACCTACCTAATAAAGCCCTAATACCATAATGAGAACTAACAGTGAGAAATTCACTTCCAGATATTAATAGGATAGCTTACTGCATGTCCATTTATGAATAAGTACTCTCCTCTGGTACCTCTATGCAAACTAAAAGAAATCACAAATCTCCAAACATGCTGTGACCCATATCTCACCACACTACCTCTTCAAAACTCTTCACCAGCAGAACAGTCTAGAAAGGACCACAGTCGCCAATCTCAAATTCTGTTTGACCACCCAGTTTTAGAAGTTATTTTCTGTCCTCTTAAGATCTGAGTTTTCTCAGACAAGCCACCATCCTTACACACTCTTGCCCTGAAAGACGCACCCTCAGATTTCATACCTCAGAGTTTACATCGTTCTGTCCTAATGGACAGTATTATTAGTTTCTCAAAAGAGTATGGTTGTTTGGTTTTTTTTTGTCTATTCCTGGGGGAACTTTTCCTTTTCTGGACATTCTGAGTCCACCTGCTTCTTCCATTTCTTGGTGGATCTTCCAATATCTTTATCTACCCCACTGAACACATCCATCACTGCCATAGCCTGGAAGTATGCCGAAGACATAAATATAGATGATGTACTTTCTACATGATGACTGAAACAGGATGACACTGATACTTTTTGAGGTATGTAAAAAACCCTAGTTTAACCAATTATAAGGTACTCAGGACTTTCCTTAAAATACTAAATTACATATCTATACCCACAAGCACAGATACATAAAAATAATGTTATTGATAAAAGTTTACTGTGGTTGGTATTGCCATACTGTCTGCTTACTGTTAAACATCAAGATACAACAAACTGGAAACCCTGTATGGGCCATTTACTACAGTAAGGAGTGGCATGAAATAAAATTGCATTTTTAGGGGCTGGAAAAATTATGGCAAAATTGAATTTCCTCACAAAGTACAGTATGAGATGTCTAAGGAAAAATGCCCTCAAATAGCAAAGAAAACTCCTTTTTGAAAGCATCACTAGTTTTACTAAAAGAAATACAGTGGACTATATGACTTTATTTGAAATTGTCTAGTTGAGGCATGAGTCCAGAAATAACACCAAAAAGATATAGAACTGAAAAGCAATTTTCCCAAACTACTCTAATGACACTCCATCACTGAGTACCTAGGAAGTCAACAGGACTCACATGTGTTCAACTCTGAATCGAAGAAGGAAATCCAATTCAAGGAATTCCATCTCTTTACTTCTGAGAAGAATCTTGACAGCACACAAAATTTAAAAAGGTCATCAGACTTGCTTCAGAGCCACTTCTTCCTCCCAGTACAAGTGAGCCCTGATTTTTCCCAGGGCATATAGATACTAAAATTAAAAGGAAAATTAACAGCCTGAATGTGATATGGATATGTATTATTTAGTTCTTACTTTACATACCAGGTCAAACCTAATTATCCAAACACAAGCAGCTAAGTCATGCTATTTATCCTCAACACAGCTTCATGAAATCATTGCAGCATTTTAAATGAAAAGAATTACATGAAAGAATTTTTGGAATTTCTGCAATTATTGATACTGAAGCAGTAGTCACCCTGTGCCAGAAACTGTACAGCCACAGGATTTGAGCACACAGGCATCACTTTATGGTGAAGAAACAGCAAACTAAATAAATGTCAGCATCATCAATCAGAGATTTTTCCTCACCTGAAAATCTGTTTGGGCCAGAAAAATGAGGTTATCCCTTTCAAAAAGTCCTTGGCTTATGAAAAGAAAGTTTGAATATATGACAACTTCTCTCAGGTTAAAGATACAACACTGAATATCCCCTGATTTTTCAGCCTATTTAATTGCTTTGTGGAAGACACATTGAAGGCCTGAAAGTTAGTACAATTATTTTTGTTTGAATTTTGCTTTTTTGCTTTTCTACTCATAAGATAATTGGTTTCTTACAGTAGGCTTCTAAGAAGAGGTGACCTAAGAAGTCTAAAATGCAAGGCACTTCTGCCAAGAGGCTTCTGGGGAAACTTTCAGCAAACCATGGGTGAGGGCTGCAAACAGCAATACTCTTCTGCTTTCTCATTTAACTCCTTCTGTATTTAACTCGGCAAACAGAACCTCTCACTTAAGCAAGCTGGTAATTCTGTAGTGGGTGATCTCCCTTACAACATTAGATCATTTGGTAGATTTACTGCAGTGAATTGTTTATACAGAATTTCTCCAAACTCCTCCTTCCTGACCCCGTGGGATGGCTTAACACAGGAAGGCAAACTTTGCAGTCAGAAAACACTGTCAGAAGGGAAGCAGCCAACAAAGAGACCCGTGGGAACGTACCGTGTTATGGACCAGCAGGAGACCACATCGTGTTCTCTTTCCTCAAACACACAGCCCTGAAAATGTAAACATCTGGTACAAGTAGTAACAAATGTATCAGGCATCACTGCTGGAGGCAGAATTTTGTTCCTTGCACTTTGAAAACGATTACGCAAAACTGGTAGATAGGGTTGACGCTGCCCAGGCTGACACTGACAGAGTAAGGAATGGATGCTCTTACGGCTGTTGGTCTGTAATGCTCCCTTGTCATGTTAATCTGAGCTTCATTTTCTTTGGCTTCAGCTATTTATATAGGATGACTGTTGCCTCATTTATTTTTTAGTGTGGTATAATTATCCCACACAATTATCATAACATTCCTATCCACACAGGAAAGAATATGGATACACTCTAGAAAACTATTTCAGACAGTAGTAAATACTTCAGGTAACCAATCTTCTTATCTTAGAGAAATATTAGGGAGTGATTATTCTCTGCAGCAATATGCTTGTTTACCTCTGAAAACACGGCAATCATATATTAATACATTTGTTCAAATTTAATGCTATTTATTAATTTTTTGATTACTAATTCAAGCACCTAAAAACCTCAAATATGTGACAACTACATACAGTAGATATGAAACCATGAATATGTGGGAGGACAGCCCTTTCTGGATAAACAGGAATTTGACTATTGCTATTCTAGCTCATAGAAATGTTACACTAAAAATGATTAATAATACACATTTTACAGGTGACCTTAAGCTGTTAAAAATAGTTCAGTTGTTATTACCTTGCGCTGTATTTCTGCTGAAGTTGACTTCGTTGATTTGCTTTTCTTTACAAGTTCACTGTCATCTAAGAGACTGCCTTGGGCAGCTGACAGTCTGAGCAGCAGGTCATCCTCCAGCTGCCAGAGCTCATTCGTGAAACCATTCTGCTGCTTGGCCAGGACTGATTAACAGAGGGAATGAAAACACTGGTTTTGAACAACCACAGTGAGAAATACTTTTTTATAGCATTTTTGAGCTACATTTTCAGTTTAATTACATCAATTGATTAAATTTAATTTCTGAAAGAGACAGTTTTCTGTCCCAGCATACTAGATCTAAGGTTCTGGACAACCATAGCAAGAAGGACAAGGTTGTCATGGACCAGAACTTTGTCTCTCTGCTAGAGTCCTTCCTCCTGATATTGCACAAAAGGACTGGGATCTTGCTAGTGATGGCAAGTGGCAATCTATGTGGCAGCTGAGAAAACCATAGACTAGAACAAGGCTGGAGAACCTCACTTTGGCAGCAAACATAGTTGGAAAACTTCTCTGCTGGACTGACCTTCTTACAGCGGAAGAGCTTGACTAGTCTTACGGGGAGCTCTCAATCAGACTCTGACCCTCACACTGAAAACTCCAGGTGATACAGGTCTTGTAAGCATACAGTCCCAGGTGGAACAATGTGCAGATGCAGAGGAAAATGGACAGCTGTTTTCAGATTGTGTTTCCAAGTGTATGGCTTTCATTCTTCAAGGGGTAATTAAACTCTGTGACCCAGTTTGCCCTTGCATGAAGCAACAGTACCTCAAACAGGTGTAACAAATCTTTGCAGATGAAGTTAATAAATTACATGAGATAACTGGAAAGACACAGCAGAGAAATAGGAAGTATTCTTGTTATTAATTTCACAGTCCTAAGTATTTTTTATTTCTTTTTTATCTCATAGATGACAATCTGCCCAAAGTCCTTTCTACAACCACCTATAAAAGCATTTCTCCTCATAGGTTATTATACACTGGTACAACTGCAGCAGCCACAGAACTGCATCCTTGCAGGGATAAATTGTGATCTATTAACCAAATATCCCAGCTCCTAACAGTGCCATCATATCCTCTTATGGACTGGCATGAAATTTTATTTACATTTATTGGCTTAAGATCACTGAAGCACAAAGCACTGCAGAAGGCTTTAATCCTGCTTTGTAAATTAAATGCAATGCACAGAGCAAACCAAGCAGTAGAGAAGTGTGGTAATAATGTCACAATAAATTTTAATTTCTAGGAGAGCTTTAGGTCAAGATGAGCCCTCTGGGAGCACAGATTTGAGCAAATCAGTAGAAGTACTTTCTACACTTTGCAGAATTTGACCCTTAAATTTTTCTGATATACGGGCTACTAACAGTTACTGTACAGCCAATTCAAGCAGGCATATTAATTCTAGCCTTAAAATCCTGGAACAGGCAACAGACAAATCAAAAGATAGTTTTTACCTTATGTTTTTCTAAGTCTTGCCTTTCAGGACGAACAACCTCAGCCAACAGCTGGTCTTCCAGCCTGTCCCCAGTGACAGAGAAATTAATGAGGGTGGCCTGAGCCTGCAGTTCTGGCTTGTAGTGAGGGTTAGCCAGCTTAGTGTGAAGGATGAGATGGAAATTCTTGTTGAATTCACATTTTTTGTCTTCAATCTTGATATATCTGGGAAGGAATAAAATGCACAAGAATGGGGATCTCACTGAATTAAACCCCATAAGTATCTCAGATTGAAAAAGATGGGTACTGCATGATCTTTCTGCATAGAAAATGGATACAAACTAAACTTTACATGCCTGCAAA
Organism: Oxyruncus cristatus; assembly: GCA_013399855.1. NCBI lineage: Eukaryota > Metazoa > Chordata > Aves > Passeriformes > Cotingidae > Oxyruncus > Oxyruncus cristatus. The sequence continues at coordinate 251,298 of VXAY01001664.1, forward strand.
TTAAGAAACAAAATGAGGATAATTGAACACACCAAAATTATATGAAGAATACACAGAGTATTAACTGGCATCGTTTAATTTGCATATAAAAAAAAATACAGCAGACACAGGGAGATTATTCACTGCTGGCCTGAAGAGTCTGTGGCCTAGGGGTGTATATCGTCATTACTTACCACAAACTTAGCAAAGTTTTCAATCAAACCCTAATGAGACAGTTATTAGTTTTTTCTACAATTTCCTTAAATATAGCTCACTTCATCTTCTGAAATAGCTCAGCAGTAAATCCTAAAGAACTAAGCAGATACGTATTTATAGCAAACTGATAGTGACCAGAGGAGAGGGAATGGCTGGTGGCTGAAATAACAAAAGTAATTTTTTTAAGGTAATCTACCAAACATTTTGTTCCAAATCAATTATTTGCTGGGTGAAAGAATGAGTTATACTAGGCTCACCTTTTATTCACTGAATAAAATCCCTTACCTAAGAGATGTCATTTCCTGATCCCTCATCTTGAATGAAAGGTTCCAGCTTGTCCTATACAGCAACACTGCTACTGCTGAAGTACCATCTGGAGCCCAGCAGTAAGGCAACTTAAAGTTCACCTTCCTACTTCTGTGGCACAGTACCAAAAAAAAAATTGAAGGAGTGCTTATGGACCGCAGTGTGTGCTCTGTGTCTGGTCTGGTGTGGGCCAGTGACACAACTTTTTATCATCTACTTGCACAGTGAGCAGTATGTCAATTTTGAGGATTCACGTGCCACACACGAGCACGAATCCAGTGTCTCTGTACAGCAATGGCTTTGAATGTTCTCTGACAAGAAAGGAGATTCAAATATTAGTAATAAAACTGTTGAATAAAAGGTCAATAGAACTTTTATACCATGGAACATAGGTAGCCACAAACTCTTCACAAAATTCAAACTGGCATTTGTTAGCTCAATTTTCAAAATGATTGCAATAGTATAGATATAAAACACTTAAAACACAACTCATGAAAGTCACATCAGAACATGAATAAAACAAGTACTTTCTGTAAAAATTTTAACATTGCATTCTTTCAAGTCTATCACAGGCATTGCTGGAGTCAGGGACATACATTTTAGCTCGTAACATCCTTGCCTGCTTCTGACATGCCCTTAGCCAGAAGACAGTCTAAATGAAATGGTGTGCTGAGACCAAGGATCAGGAAGAAATGACAGTCATTTATTATACACTACAAGTGATTTCTTAAAAAAACCCCTAACATGTCTGGTGCTAGGAAACCCATGACTCTACAATACTCAATTTCAGACACGTGTATGGTATAATCCTGCCATGCCAGCTACTGAAGATGGGTTTTCCAGGCTTACGTGTGTATAACAGTGAAATAATTTAGCCATACAGTCTTGTCCTTCAGATTATACAACCTTTGTCAGGTGGACATGAATTCACTGTCCAGTTCTGCAACATGGTCTCTATAGAGCTTTCAAAATTGGCTACTGCTGGAGGGAACAAAACAGTAGAGCTTGACATGGAGAAAGCAATTTTCCTTTGCTTTCAATACACACACAGGGATTAGACAAGAAGAGATCTGACAAAGCACAAGTTCTTCAGTTTGTTTTGTCAGGAGAAAAACCTTTGCTATGGGAGTCACCCATATTTCAGAAGGTCTATGTGGCAATATACTAAGCTTTGGAGTTCTGGATTCAAATACGTCCTTTATGGGTTCTCAATTCACAGAAGCACTATGAAAGGCAAAAACTACGAAATGACTCAGTGCATTTTATTACTGCAGCTGTTCTAGAGTTTCTGTTAACTACAGATTTGGGAAAAAGCAATGTTTTGTTATTGCTCTTGCACAGTTCAAGGAGTATATGCAAACATGATAAACAGAGAGGTAGGGTAACCCAGTAGGATGACTTCATTTTATTCAATGAAATGTTTCTGTATAGAAGTTAATTCTGGATTATGAAGAAATTTAGCACTATAGGCAGTAATAATGAAAATCCATGATAGAAGGAATATTAAAAGTTGGTCACCAAAGAAATTTCTAAAAACAAATTCTACTTTAGGCAATGTTTTCTTCATAATCCCTTATTCCATCAGCAAAGGCAGATAGAATGTATGGAATTAATGTACCACTCTACCCAGGAATAGACAGGGAATCTTTTGCGTGAGTTCAATCTCCCTCTTACTTGAGAGCACACAAAGTAAATTAAAGAGATTGTTCTCCATTAGTTTTTTCCCTAATGAAATTCCTGTAGATTTTGAACTAAAGTAGATTAAGGGATTCAAAAGGGATTCGCAAAGCACTTTAAAAATTCTGTATACACCTTGAGGAATAAATTGTTTTTAGCAAAAGCAAATATAAAACCAAATAAATTGCAGAATGTAACGTGAGCACTAAACTCTCAGCTGTAAGAAGACCAGGAATAGTGCAACACCTGGTCTGATCTGTCAAAATTTGATTTATTGACACAAGGACATGCTATTCCCTTCCACATGTCCTGCCTAAGGTAACAATGCCTACGTCTTTCAAAGACAGGATCTCAAGAAGGTGAAAAAAATTTGAGTACAAGAACCTAACTTTGTACCATGGAACAGTTCGAGAGTTCGTGCAAAATCTTTTCTTAGCAGATACTTTCAAGCAACACAAAATTAAAAAGACTGCCTTCCAGGGCAGATGTTCTCCAAAACATGCCATGACTGTAAATGGCAGAATGGTAGGACAGCGTCCTTTAGTGAGATGTTTTGGGATCAGCTCAGCAAGAATGAAAAGAAGTGCTAAATTCTTGGACAGCAAAGGAAAGGGAAACAACATTTTTCAGTGGGAAGAAAGAGGTATAAACACATTTTCTGAAGGAGCCTTCTTTCAGTTCCTGCTGCTTAAAATTAAAAGCTTCTGGAACTGACTTGCAAACTCCAACAAGTAATGTAGAGAATGAAGTTGAATAAGTCAGATGCAAACAAGTGCAGAATGGAGCTGTTACTAGGCAATCTCAGCAGGCAAACTGTGCAAGTTGGTCAAACTAGTTCAGTGGGAAAAGCACTGCCTTGAAGTTGCACAGCCGGTAAGAAGTTCAAGGCAAGGAAAGCTTCTCCCTGTGGAGAAAGTGAGTGAATTGTCTTGCTGTTTCATGAATAATAGTCGTGCCACATAAGAAGGGAAACTTGTTCATACAAGCTACATTTGAACATAAATCAGATTTCAAGACATCTTAAAGAATTTTGTAATAACCTAATCTTGCAACTGAAGGGACATGACTACCTACCTCTTTGTGACTGTGCAAAGGATTTGAGTAGGTGCAACAGCTCATGCTACAGCAAAAAGAAGTCTTATGAACAATAAATTTATTCCTCTGTCTTCCCTCCTATGAGCCAAAATGACATTGATCTATTATAGTTAATACTCATATCCAGTGATCTCCAAAACAGCGGTGCTGCAGAGACAGGATAGGAAACACACAGGTAAAATTCAAATATTAAAGGCCATCCATACCAAACCAATTTATTGGCATCATTCCTCTTATATCATACACCATTGTATAATTGGTACCTGATTATTTTTATGCCTTGAATTATCTGCTCCAAAAAATCTCAGTATTTGCATTTTGAATAATTTCTGCATACATTGCTAATACGTTGGACCCAAATTTTACTTACTTTTTTCTTGTGCCCTTCATGTTTATATACAGCTATGTATTACAATGGATTTTTTTTTAAATTATTTTTTTCCTTTTCTCCTGCTTCTTAAAGCAAATATCCTCAAATATTTTAGCAAAGATCTTATAATTTTAAAGCCATTTTGAACATAAGGCCACAGTCTAAAGTGCATCGTTGCCTGAAAGAATCGGTTGGGAGCCAAAAAATTACTTGCCAGGCACCAGTAGAGATAAGGCAGAGAGCAGTTTTGACAGAGGGCCTTCAACCATGGGAGTACAGATGCACATGAGCAGCATGTGTCCAGGGGGTTCCACAATTTAAGGTACAGTCCATCCAATCCCAGATCTATCCGCCTCCCAGTTCTGCCCCCGGCACGCTCCTCTGGAAATTGAGTCAGGGGTCTCTAAGGCTCCCCCTTCCTCATCTTCCTCTTTGTCACAGCACAAAGAGCCCCTCCAAGGTTCTGGGTTTTGAAGGTTGCTTTGTCTGTTGGTGTACCTTGCTGCTCAAACCAGGGTGCAAATGTTCTTAAACAGAATGAAGGCCTACCTTGAGGGAAGTCTAAACAAGCTAAAGGAATTTAGAAAGTTCAGTACGAAATAGGGAAAAGGGTTTGGGTAAGTGGAAACTACTGTGCTAGAGTGTAAGGGATTATACAGCTACATTAAAATCTACATTTACTATGCAACTACTTTTAAAATCTACAAAAAGCTAAAAATCCAAAAAATCCATAGGCATCACATTAAGAAAAACAAAGCACCTTTGCAGCTCCAAAATTAAAATTAAATATGTATCCAAACTTGAACGCCTTTAACTTGTTAGGCTTTTAAATATATACTAAGGTGCTTAAGCATGGAGTCTGTTTTTCAGAGATAACAAGTACCTGTAGTTCACCCTGCAGTCATGTGGTTTTGAGGAAAATATAAACTATACCCATTTGAAGTCCTTCAAGTCTGAGAATTTCTTTCGTAAGCTTCATTCAGAAACTATACCAGAAGTTGATGTTACAGAATATCCAAGAGTCCAACATAATAACCACCTTGGTAAACAAGACAGGGGAAAAGTACTTTCATGAAGCTACTTCACAGATCAGCAAGTTCTCTAATAAGAAGGCTAGTAAATGTGCTTTGGAAGGAGTACAAGTTGATAAATCTCCCTTGCTATGCTTTCTGTCGATTAATATGATAAGATATATTTTACTTAAAATTAGGATTGTCTGAAGCTCAGTGAATTTAATTATTTGTAATTATCCAGTTGTTGTCAGTATGTGGCCATTTTATGACAGTGGTATCTACTGTGTGGGTCAGGTTCAACTGTACATCTTTTCAAACACAGAATTAATGTACTATTGATGAAACCATTACTAGAACCAAATTAAAGTCTGGGCTGATGTATTGGTCCATGGGGTGCTGTCAGACATGAAAGGAGTAATTAGTATTCATTACTTCATACTCTGCAACATTCCAATTATTAATGAACTTCAACTGCTGGACTGCACCATATCTATCACAAATATCTTTCTAGTCTTTCTTTATTAGGAAAAAAAATTTTAAGTACCTGACACAACTACTAAAACAAACAAATGACAGAAATGAATCCAGAATGAGGAAAACTCTGCTTATTAGGTAATAAAGGGATATATATATTACTAGTGCCCCACAAAGGAGACCTGTGCATCTTCAGTGAGGCACAGAATGCTAGGTCATGTAACGCCGCCTAAAATATTCAGCAGAAGGGTCTATTTTTAATAGCTTCATATATTTGCATTTGTGCCCATGTGCACAGCTCTGTTGTGCTACATGGAAGCCTTTGTTAAGGCAAAACGATATTGCTGTGACCCTTGTCCTTTTCAAGACAATTTCTTTCTATTGTTTTACATCTCCCTCTGTCATGCCTTAAAGATCTTTTAGGCTGTGAAATTTCTGATCTCTCTTTTAGACCAGTATAGTTCTAATTTTCGGTAGTTTCTTCACTATGGATTATAAAGTAAGCTGTAGGCCCTTATTCTAAAATATTTCAAATACCACTATAGAAAAACGTAACAAAGAGGGATCATTTCAAGGTCTCACAGTGCAGAGCAAGAGTGCATCTTCCAGGAGTTTCATGTATGCAAGGAGATTTGAGCTGTTTCGTACTGCCTAGATTTTCTCTGCAGTCACCAATGCCTGATATATGGGAAAAAGGAGGGAGAAAAAGCTTGGATAATCTGCCCATAACTAGATACTGTTTTTATTTATCTTTTTTCATATATTCTCTTTTCACAATCTGAAACTGTGCAAGCACTCTAAACACTCTGTGTAGCATTTGAGACCTATTCAGAAATGCTTCAGGAGTATCTCTGACTCTGTATTAGAATAAACATCACATTCTTCAACATAAAAAATCTAGCTTGTTGATGTGTTGTTTGCAAACAAGATTAGAAGAAAGGAACACTTTCAGACAAAAATAAATTCATATTTGAACATAAACAATAGCATAGCATTTCAGTTCATCGGATGAAACATTTGATGGGGTTTACCAAGTTTACTCTCATTCAACCACAAAGCAACATTATTATTTACATTGGTAGCTGCATAGAAGACTCAAAAATCACAATGGAAGGTTTTGTGAAAAGTAATGGAAGACATTACAGACTGAAATTCTCTTGTACCAAGTACAAGCTCCTTTATTTTTCCCATTATCATCCTGAAAATGTGTATTGAAAGGTATCTAAATTACATCTTAGGAAATATTTTTGATGACATTTTTTAAGTTTGACAATAATTTTTCAAAATTTAAGAGAAAAAAAGGGGAATGTGAATGAAAAATGAGATTACAGACACTCCAAAAGGGCCAGAACACAAGGTTACCCTCCCTCATACCATCTACCACTCCCGCCACTGCTGTGTCAGACCAGAGAAAACAAACTAACTCAGCTTGGTTTGTTACCCAATTTGAATTTGAATCTCCTACTTGAATGCCCAGCTACAAAACTCTAAGATGGAGCTCACAAGGCTGGCAGAGCTGTAGCCCTTTCATTGGGAGGGGGAGATCAGCACTCACATGAAAAATGGGGCATGTGAGTTTTGTTGCTAACAGCCTGTGTTTCTAGGTAAAACTGAGGAGACATTAGCACCACCAAGACATCTGCCTCAGTGGATTTGTGACCATGGTCAGCTGGACTGGTTTGGTGCATGGGAGGTTGGAAATACAAGTGTAAAGGATTATTTTACATTGGTTTACTTATTTCTGCCCTTCTGCCCTGTGTTCTACCACATCAGTTTTCCCTCAGTAGCCTTACTCTTTTTTTCTTTTTTTTTTTTCCCTTATTTTTTCTTTTTAAACCAGTTCATTGATTTATTTCATGGTGTGGCCCAAAAAGCAGCTAGGCAATTCACTGCAAAGTGGAGGCATTGCTTTCTTAACCTGATTTTGCAGGTGGAAACCCCTATATTGTTAAATCCAAATCTAGCCTACAATTTCTAATATTTTCCCTTTTGCTATAGATGCCTAACATGGAAATTAAATACTTTCTTTTCTTTTGAGCCAAACAACAATATTTGTTCCTCCTTTTTTTGTTCCTTTTTTTGAAGTAAAAAAAAAAAGGTAAAGATTTCCACTTTAGTTTGAGAAACACACACGTCTGTACTGTATTTTGAGTCTAATTTGCAAACTGAGAAGAGAATTTTGCTATCTAATCAGATGCAGATATTAACATTTTAATATCCACTCATCACCAGTTTTTAGTCACTGCATTTTAAAAAGAAATAATTTATTTCATGAAGGGTTATGAAGCAGTAAGCAAAATGTGGCAATCAAAGCAATATAGATCCAGTTGTCATGGAAAAATTATGATTACTCAAACATACATACCTTCCCTTTTTAACCGTATGTCTTCCAAGCAGGGGATCAAGTATGGGATCAATAGATTCACCCATGTTTTCAATTAGTACAATCCCACCAAAAGCCCAAGCTCTTTTAATGGTCTTCAGAAAACTTGACCTGAAAAATAAAATAAATAAACCCCTCAAATATTAGATGAATGCTGGTTATCAAAAGATTTCATTTATATAATATAAATGTAGAAGTTTTTCTAAAAGAACAGTATTAACCCACACAAAACCGTTCACAAAGATTTTCCTAGTGGTTGAGACTTTGACAGTCTTGAGTTCAACATCTTTCTACCTATGCTCTTGCTAGTCATCATATTAAACAAAAAATATATTGCTGAGGCTTTTCTTATAAGAAAGTAAGAGGGTACAGCCTCACATTGAAGATACTGGAATTAACATAGAGATGTTGGGGGAGCACATATATATTTCATCTTTTGTTTTTTTTTTTTTTTTTTACATTTTATGTTTATGTGATACAGTATATACTCATCTAAACAATAAATATTTTCTCGAAGGGTTAGAATCTGAAAAGCTTGGCAGAACTCTGTTTCCACAGGCATGGAAAAAGGAGTAGACAAAACTGTAAGGATAAGTAAGAAGACAATATAGCTTCACAGAGCAGGGTACTACAGGGTATGAATGGAAAATCACAATTATTTGTATGGGTTGGAAAAGAATGAAAAATAAATCAGGGTAGGTGAGGGAAAAGAGCTCATTCGAAGCAGATGGGTTGGATGATTAAGATATATTTAAAAAATCATGTATTACTATGCCCATTTACTGTGTTGTGCAATTGTATGTTATATCTAGAATTTAGTAAAATAAACTTTGAAATTGAGCATTATCCCCCTAAGTCTAAGTAAAGATGAGAAAATATATGAACAGATCAATTACATGCTAGTGTTATCAACTTACATAATTCGGTAATATTTTGTCTTGGATGCTGCACACTGGGTTGAATCTTTCCCTCTATGAGCTGCACATGCTGTGTTCTGCTGACTAAACTGTACAGGATAAGTAAGGTCATCCAGCTTTACACCTTACTGATTGAAAAAGCAATTTACCCCTCAAAAGAAGTGCACCTCAACCTCCACTTTCTTTTCAACCTCCACTTTATTTCCTCCTCAACACTTGAAAACAGCAAGTTTCCTTTCAAGCACCTTTTTAAATGGAACATGATGCTATGGATAAATAAGCAGCAGTGTTGCAATATTTCAAATCTTTAAGTAAGGGCATTCCAGCAAACACCAATCCCTTACAAAAATTAGGGGAACTTGAGGGCAGTAAACATGAAAGCCAATTCTTCAGCGTGCACATATCCTTTCTGTTGTAGACGTACGACTTAAGGTCAGCTCCGTGTGTATTCTTTATCTATTTAATTCCCTGTTGCTGGGGATCTATCATCAGAGGTCAGTGCTCGCAGTTTTTTAGAGAAGGTGGCATTTTCTGCTGACATCCTATCACCGGGCAGTCTCTCGTTACTCCATGCTGCAATCGTAGCATCATCCGTCAGTGTGGCAATTGGGTCCAGGCCCTACATCACAGGAAAAGGAACCTTCTTGAATCAGAGTGGAATATAATCATCCAGCAAGGTTGCCAAGTAGCAAGACATGACTCAGTGCAATGCGCAAGAAAACTGGGCTGATATAAATTAAAGTAAGGCAGAAAAGTAAGGAGGATCCCTGTGGAGTTTCAAATGCAAAAGAATTTTCCAGGAAATGCGATGAGGAGCAATTTATCATATTTATAACAGATTCAAAAAAATGTGTTTTCTCTTAAGATATTTACTTCATAAAAATATTTATAGTTCAATAATGTTAAGAAACCACTGTATATTATAAATTTCAGTGTATTCTGATAGTGCAAATTCAATACTTATGTATGCTCTCAAGTAGCTATTTCTGGAACATAAATCAGTATTTATCCACACAAAAATTATAAAAATAGGATTCCCATGGCATCTTATTAACATAGCTCAGCTATGCTCAAAAGCCAGAGAATGGGACCATCTCTGAGGGCAGAGGCAGACTTGGAGCTCCCTTTGGGGTGCCAGATACAGCAATGATCTTGTGTGAGTGCCTATTCACTGAGAAGGAAGCTGTGATAGAGCAGCCATCAGACAACCACGCTTGTTGGATGCTACACTGTCACAGGCATTTTCAAGGAGATGAAATCAAAAAGAAATGGAACATCTGAAATCAGTGCTAACTGAACAGGTAGGGGTGGGAAGGGAAATGCCTAATGCAGAGTAAGAGAGGGTCAATAATTAAGTTGGAAAAAACAAAAGGGGCTGGTGGAAGCATAATAGAAGCTCTATACCTGATGCCTGTAATTGATTTTTTACTTGCTGAAGCAAAGGGCAAATCCCCACCAGTTCCTCCACAGTGTTATCCCAGACTTCCTTATTTGTGGCTTTTGGATTGAATTCAAAACCTATAAATAAAGGAAAGTATCATCAGTATTAAGCCTGAATGATCTTCTATCCGATTCAGAAGGGTCTTAAAAACTCTTCCATCAAAATTTTCCTCCTCCCTGGACATGCCTAGTCCTCAGTGCTGGCTTGTAGACTGGAGTGTCTTTTAAAAGTGCACACTGAAACAAAATAACTCATGTATATCTAGCGGTTATTTATAATTAAAAGCACTACATATATTTAATTTGAGCCAAAATTGCACAATTATTAGTAATAAGAATGGCACCACACATCTAGTGCAATTTCTGTGGCACAATGTCATATTATGACAAAATGCATACCACTTTAAATTGTCTAACTCTTGATTCTATTCTCTGAGCCCAAAATAAACCTAACTTTTGATGAATTTGCTGAAAATACAGGAACAAAAGTCCCAACAGGCATACACTGCCCTCTGCAAGCATGCAACATATCTATCTCCCATGTGTAACAGATTCCTCTAAATATATCAAAAGACTGAAAGCATGATTTGTTTTATCTCTGGGCTGTAAGACGAGCAATACAATAATTTCCATGAGCTGAAATATATCCTTGAGAAAAATACTAGCACTGGGGTATTATCAGGGTTTCAAATATTAATTTTCACACAATGCAAGGAAAATATTTTAACATATGGGTACATCTATTATCACTGTATCTGCACAAAGTTGATACTACATGGCATAGAACTACTTGATATTCCTTCTACACATGACTGTTAATAAACAGCACTGAAACAGGGAACACAGTGAACATAGGAAACAAGTAGGAAGAGGTGATGAGCATTTGCAGCAGTAAGGAAGAAGGGAATAGTCCAAAGCTTCATAAGTAAGGGGAAAGAAAGCTTTGCAAAGACAACTCTAAGGATTAGAACCTCTATGCATTTACTGAGTACTCTCAGCTTCCCCTGTGTACAGAAAAATGGGGGCTATCATAACTACATGATCTTTCTGGACCTGAAAAGCTAAGCAGAATAGGTCTCTCTCTACAGCTCTATCACTTTTTATAACATTCGTTGTTATGAAGGTGTCATAAAGAAGAGACTTCAGCATTGAGAATTGGAAAGGGAAGAGATTTTTATTTTTTTTTGCCAAAGAGAACGTCTCTCTCTCTCATGTCCCTCAGAATATTCAGAATATACTTGTAATCTAAAGAAAGTGTGCGGGTGTGTGCATGCATATATATAAATATATAAAAAATATATATATATTAGTGCACATATATACATATATATATATACTGGAAAACAAATATCAGATCTGTACTTCAAATTTTTGAAAGATAGTAACTTTAAAAAAGCAGACTCCTAAGACTCCCATTTTGTCCAGTAAATTTTACTTTTTTGTGCCTTTAGAAAAGGAATCGAGAAATGTCCCATTCTCTTTTGAGAAGGGTCCAAAGTAAAAACACAAGTGCTGCTGGTAAATAAGATATCACCACATAAAGTTTTCTTTTTTGCTTTGAGGTTTTCAATGGACTGGCTCAAATACATGCTTTTCAGACTTCAAAGTAAAATTAGAAAACATTATCTCCTGAGCAACGTGGAAGTGACAGAATGTTTAATGTTAATCTCCACATTAAAAAGCAGAAGCACACAAAAGGACAGCAGGAGAAGTACTCTGTCAGCAAGAGATACACTTCCAAAGATTGCAAATGCTGGAAGCAATACATACTTTCTGTTGGTGATTTGAAACTTTTGAAGCTGAAAACAATGGGATAGAACTCTTCATCGAACATTTTATCTACAGATTTTTTTCAGTAATCAGTTTTGTCTACATCAGATGCAGCATGGTGGACACACTGCAATATAGGCAGCATCTGGGATACTACTGCCAGTACAGGCATTTCCAGCAACATTCAGAAAAGGAACGGGGGATGGAACTTAGATAATCTTCAGGATCCCTTCAAAACCAAATCATTCTATGAAGACTTGCAGGATTTTTTACTCTTATTTATCTGCCTTCTTTTACCTAAAATAGCTCCAGATGTTTTACTCAGTTAAAGCTGCCATGATTTGAAATTATAACAGGAGGAAAGACGAGGGTGGCCAAACACACAGGTTGCCCAGAGAGGGTGTAGAATTTCCATGGTCCTGGACAATCTGGTCTAACAAATACAGTTTGGGCAGTGGGGCTGGATTATATCAGAAGGTTCCTTCCAGTTGCAATGATACTGTCAAAGTTTTTCATATATTTTTTCCTCTACAGAGAAGCCCAATTTCCCTTGTGCACTCTGTAGAGGTTATCTAAACCATGCTTACCGTGGAATATTTTGTATGAATAGTCAGGAATGGTCTCAAATATTGATGATTTCTTGTAAGTAGCTATGTGGAAAGTTGCCATTTTATTCCAATTATGTTATAAAGACAGCTCGCCATCTATTTAAAATGTTGAAAGGGTGACTAAAGGATCTCAGAAAAATCTTCTTTAAAGACAGTTAATGTTTAAGATATGAATAATCTCTTTTTCAATTGGGATGCGTGACATGACATAAAACCCAAACTAGCGGTATTTGGCATATTATACTTTGATTGTTCTGTGTATGCAATTCCCAGCAAAGGAATGAATGTGTGCATGAATGCATGTTCAAACAGCTTCAGCATGGAAAAGAAGGTAAAAATTGATCATCCATTAGAGTCATCTTCAAACTGATGAAATTCTAGATGTAAAATTTGAATAGACTGCCATAACATTTCTTCTTTGTTTGTCTTGTTTGAAATACTCAGATAAAATAGTTTCACAATTTATTCACTTTCATTAGGGAAACCTCAGGAAATCATTCCCCAGTGAGTAGAGGAACTGCAGCAAAGCAAGGGCCAGAATGAAAGAAGGAAATTACCTTATAAGGGCTGTTCTTCACCCACCCCATAAAGACATTTGTCTGGGTGTCCATACAGACATTTGTTTTTCAGAGCAATGACAGTAATCAAATAATATTTTTCCAGTCCTTTCCATTATGCAATCAAAAATCGATGAAAATCTCTGAATAGGATGTATCTTCCATATTTCATATGATTTCATGTTAAATGCTTGCTTTTTGTTGGTGTCAGCTGCCCTAGAGCTTAAAAGAATACTCTTAAATGTGCTTGTTCTTGAAAGATGTACAAATTATAAAATCAAATAACAACTCACTCTCATATAAAAAAATAATTTTCTATGGTTACACAAACAAAGTAACAAACTAATTGTTAAATTTTTTCTTCGTTAAGTATTTTCCACTGATATTTTTCAGAAAAATCAGAAATATTTACTGAAACGGTTAAACATCCTATCTTGTGAAGACAGACACAGAAGATGATCACAGAAGACTCAGATTCTTTCGTTATAAAAGAGGAATATAAAGTAGCCACTAAGAAAAAAGAAGTATCTTTAATCGAAGTATGTGCTTAAAAGAGCTAGCATGTAAACGTTTCACAATGCAAACACAGGAACTTGGTGTGTGAAGGCCTCCTAAATCCCAAATCCATTCATAAGAGATGCCCAACAAATGTCATGGAAAGGGCCATTCCTGTTGAAGGTTCTAACAGCAACCTTTGCAATATAGGAGTTTTATTTTGAAGTGTTTGAGACATCCATTTTTGCCTACAGAAGTCATTGGATTTTTCTTTAAATCATTAACTGAATGCAACAAGACAATAAATCCATTAATTTACAAGAGGGCTTTTTGATTTATCCATTCTCTCTTCTTGTTGTCACTAACTGGTAAGTCATAAACAATAAAGAGCACCCACCTCATTCTCCAAAATAGCTTTGAAATTTTAAGATTTACTAAACATAGAATGATTGTCTATTTAAATCTTCAGTAATTTTACCATACCAGCCAAGCACCATAAATCACTAGTGACATTGGCTAACAAGAGTTTAAGAGTTGGAACATGCAGTGTAATAAATTTCCAGACAGTTAAAAATCGCTATAATTTTATTCTAATGCATTATAGATTGCCTGTAATGTCATCCTGGCCGGGGTGACCCATTTCTAATTTTGAACAGCTGTTCAGCTCGGGAGTTAGTTAATGATTAAATATAAATTGCCTGATTTATTAGTCTGAATGGCTGAGCTTCCAGGTCAATGCTATATAGACAAAATCATCAGTCTTGATGCTTTTCAGAAGTTAACTGTCTCCTGTTCTAGTCAAAAAGAATTTACTCTCTGAGGAAAAGGCCTGACATTCTCAATTAATCCTTTAAAATATTTTCACCCTTAATTCACACAATAAAATCACTAATAAAACTTCAAATTTTGGAGATAAACTTCTTTTAACAATGTGTAAATCTTCAAATCCAGGACTTGGAGACTAGCTATGGGCGAAGGCCATTGACTTCCACAGAGCTTCCAGAGGATTTGGAGGTCTGCAAGGTCAGGCCAATAGGGACTGTCTCATGGGCTAAACAAAAGTTTTCATGTGCAGATAGTACATCACCTTCACTGTTTTTCTCCAAAAGAAAAGACTATTTACATATTTTACATTTCTAGCATATTAATTTCAAAATCAGGTAAAAAAATTGATCTGTTTTAATTACACTGGGTTTTTTGGATAGCTTTATACTCTTAAAATAATTTTTTTCCAAACTGATTTAATCTTGATTTCTAGCCTCTGCTGAGAGATTTGCAGAAACAAAGATATTCACACTCTGATCTTAGAAAGAGAGGTCACAAAGATTTTAAGAAATCCAACTTAAAATATTTATTCAGACTGCCTTGGGAACTCACATAGCAGTGTGAATATTCTTTGTACTTTGTATTTCCTGTCATATACACTTATTTGTCAAAAAGGAAGTTAAAATTCTGGATGTTGAATTGAGATAGCATGATTTCTGCAAAGACCTATGAGAGACTGCTCAGCAATGCTGGCAGTGCTGTGGCTGACTTGAATGCTTACTGGCTGTTAAATAGGCATCTTTAACGATGTTTGTCTGCAAATAAAGCTAATAACCACACTGAAATATATATAATTTTAACATAAATATATTTCATTCTTATTTCAAAATTAATAGTTTCTGTAAAAGAGGAAGAAAACCAAAAGCAATCAGCAAATATCTGACTGGTGCCTTCCACTTATTTGCAATCTAAAGTGCAATAGGGGCAGATGCAGGGCGACTCCATCCTGACCTAGAGGATTATTCAGTCTTTCTGCTCATTAACTAGAGGCTGCCCAGGCTGTCACAATGTGTTCACAGTTGTATATAAATGTGGTGACTTAGTTATCAAGATTTCTCTCTAGCAATCATGCCAAAATCAGTTTCTCAGCAATACTTGATTTTTAGGAAATAAAATTAAGGTACAGCACATTTTACTTCTCAGGATTTCATTGTGAGTTTATTTGTGGTTTGGGGTTGTTTGGTTGGGTCTTTTTTTAAAAATTTAAATGATTTCTAATAAGGGTCACCTTGTCACCTTTGTCAACCCCCTCCTGCCTTGCACGCCCCCAGCCTTTTTCCCCACACAGTCTTCAAAAATTTAACCTCATGCTCAACAAAAAACATTCCAACTATTTAAAATCTCACACTAGGATGAACATTCAGGCAAAATCTTTTGACATCAAGTCAGTTGACCAACCTGTTGGTTATCTCAGTAATTTTTTTTGTTCAGTTCACATTATCTTGACATTGGACTTTGTCTTCAACTGCTTTGTCAAGTGGAGATATGAGATTACGATGAAAAGGGATGGGTAAATAGTATAGCTTAAAATTTGGTTTTTTGGGTTTTGCTTGTTTTTTAATTATTATTATTTTTATTTTAAATAATATGTTTTAATGACAATAGTTGTAGACAGTACCTTTAAATGTGAAGGATGCGAAATTTAGAGGAAAGGTTTTGCTATATTCTATGCTCTTTCTGCAGCTCCTGGCACAATATAAGTACTCTAACAACAATTTAGGTCAAAACAATGCAAGAACAGAATTATTATTTACATTTTGTATACAAGCATGGTGACATAGGATGATTCAGCAATTTGTTCATGGGCAGACAGAATGGCTAGTGGCAGAAAACAGGCAGATCTCCTGCATGCTGGAGATCTGCACCATGGCCAAAGACCCTTAACAACACTTCTATGTACCGTGCTCAGAAGGCAGCAACATGCCCCTGGCTTTCCTTTCAGGGTTTTCATACTGCACATACCTCAACACAAGTTGCCTCAAACTGTTTTATTTCTGTAGAGTAACTATATAGCTAACAACAGTGAGTTCCACTTTAGGACAAAATTTTCCTGTTTCGGGTTTAATGGAAGAACTCCAACAGCAGCAAGGAGTGCATACTTCCACAAAAGCTGGGTGGTTTTGCGGAATCAGATTTCGGTCTCTTCTGTCATGTTTGGTGCTTGAATTGGTGGTGTGCAACCAGGAAATTCAAAAATTATTTATAAATTTAAAATAAGAAGTGAATTGGCAAAGGGGGAAAGTTGCACCTTATAGATTAATCTGATCTCAATCTGAGAGACTAATGAGGACTTATACTCAATAAGGGCATCTCACAGAGATGGGCTGGAAGAAAAATTTCATCAGTCTAGCATTCAAGGCATAAGAAGAATGAACATATTCTCTACTCTTTTTTAAGAGAGTCTTATTTCTAGACATCTCAAGTTTGCCTGCATGATAACATAGATCTGACTATTGTTCAAGTACATTCATCCATCAAAGGCTCAGGTAGTAAAGATGAGAGAGTCAAACAAACAGTAAGGAATGCCCCAACATCTCTGTGGGATTTGGTTTTTTGATACATAATAGTCTCCTATATCAGAGTACTTCTTATCCTATGATTTTAGAATAGGAAAGTTGTCACTACAAAACACACCATTCCCTTTTGTCACTCTTTAGTAACACGTAACATAAATAAAGTCTTGCAGTAGCAGAATTACATATTGCATTTTATACCCTGGCACTCCAAATTCTATGGGATAAATCACATATTTCAAAAACACTTGTCATTGAGAAAGTTAGTGCCAGGGAACTATGCTCCACAAATCACAGCAGAGAGCTCCACAGCAAGTCTGCTGGACGGTGCCCTTGTATAATCATTTTCAGGCACAGTGTATGTAAATTCTCTCATATATTAATATCAATGACTGTAATGATAAATAATACAAATTGCACCACATCTGCGAAAAGGATGAACTTGTCCCAACTTCTTAGCCTTAACACTACTAAACTTTACTTGTTAACCCAGCACTGCCAAGCCCACCACTAAGCCATGTCCTTAAGTGCCACATCTACATGTCTTTTAAACACCTCCAGGGATGGTGATTCATCCTGGGTACCCTGTTCCAGTTTTTGAGAACCCGTTTTGGTGAAGAAAGTTGTCCTAATATGCAATCTAATCATTCTCTGACACAACATGGGGCCATTTGCTCTCGTCCTATTGCTTGTTACTCAGGAGAAGAGGCCGACTCCCACCTGACTACACTCTCCTTTCAGATAGACAGCAAGAAGGTCCCTCGTGAGCCTTCTTTTTTCCAGGTTAAACACCCCCAGCTCCCTCAGCTGCTCCTCGAATGACTTGTGATCCAGACCCTTCACCAGCTTTGTTGCCCCTCTCTGGACACTCTCCAGCACCTCAATGTCTTTCTCGTCATGAGAGGCCCAAAACTGAGTACAGGATGTGAGATGTGGCCTTACTCGTGCTGAGTACAGGGGGGCAATTGCTACTTTGATCCTGCTGGTCACACTATTACTGATACAGGCCAGGATGCCACTGGCCTTCTTGGCCACCTGGACACACTGCTGGCTCATGTTCAGCCTGCTGTCAATCTGTACCCCCAGGTCTTTTTCTGCCAGGCAGATTTCCAGTCATACTGCCCCGAGCCTGTAGTGTTGCATAAGTTTGTTGTGACCCAACAGGTTCCAAGTGCAATGCATGAATCTCATACATTAGGTCACAGCCCATGGATCCAGTCTCTCCAGATCCCTCTGCAGCGGATTCTTACTCTCCAGCAGATCAACACTTCCTCCTGACTTGGTGTTGTCTGCAAGCTGACTGAGGATGCACTCAATTCCCTCATCATTTCTCATTTAAAATATATTCTGGAACCCATGAAAAGTGAAAGGAGATCAGTTTAACTGTGCTGCCTAGACTGAAGATTTATTATTTATTACTAACAGCTGGACCAATTATCATCACTGAGAATTGCTGGCCACAAAAACTTCCATATAAAAAATATGTACAACCCTTCTTCCCTCTCTCTCTTCGCCAACAGAAAGAAGCTGAATTACGAGTCAGTGAGCACACAGCATCCATGAATACAGTACCAGAGGTCACTAATATCTGATGCTCTGCCTTCAAGTTTATTCTTTAGAAAACTGATAGCGGAAGATAGAAAGAGACAGGTAAATAAATGACCAGAAGGGAAAAGTGCAAAAAGTGAACTGAAGAAAAGGGGCAACTTCCCACAGACCGGATACAGTCAGCTGACAGCCCAGATAGAGAGATACAGAAGAATGTCCATACAGTGAGAGTGACTTTCCTTTAACACAACAAGAATTCTTGTGTTTATCGACTATGTATGCGCACAACTCATATCAGAAATTAGAGCTTTTTACAGGCTGATGGGGTACACAGGATTATCAGCAGCTAAGGTAAATAAAATCTAGGTACTTATTACTAAGAATTGACTGCGGGGTTCATTATTTTCCCAGAAAAAAATACCCGTTTGCCTTCCCTTTATACTAATTTAACAGACTTCCTTACACAATGAGGAATCTTACCTTTAAAATCTTACCTTTAAAAGTCGGCCTGACACAAACCAGCTGGAACAGGTTGCATAGGGCAGGGGTGCGCATTACAAAACACTGAATGAAGAATTAAATGAAGCAGACAGAGAAATTCCATGGTTGGAAAAATGGAGCTTTAGAAACTTTGCTAGATGTAAAACTCTCTAGAAAAATCAAAGAATACAGATGAATACGTATACAGCATTTCATTCTAACTTTAAAAATGGATGACAGCAAAATGTCAATGTTTCATGCTGAATTTGCATATTTTTATCAGCTCTCCCTAATGCTGCTGCTGTACATAACATTCCTCTCCATGGAACATCATGTTGTACATCATGTTCTTTAGCATATGGATTAATACAAGTTTTCAGCTGAGGAAGTCAAGCCGATTTTAAACGTAAGGTTGAACACTGCAGTTCAGGATAATTGAATAGGGATGAAAATTTACAGACAAATTTATTCACTGTTGCCCATGTTGTGCATGTTTAGATGGAGAAAAAGGCTGAGCCCAGAAAGCAGAGACTGTGAAATGCCAGCTGTAACTACGTTTAAAACAAAAGTGTTTGCTTTCATGGAGTTAATGAGTGTCAACTCTGTTTAAAAGCAAAATGCAAAGACGGGAAAAGATTCTGTTCTGTATTCACCAGTCACAGAGTCACTGAATATTCTGAGTTGGAAGGGACCCACAAGGATCATCGAGTCCAACTCCTAAGTGTACGGGCCTGTATAGGGATTGGGCCCGTGACTTTGGCGTCATTAGCACCATGCTCTAACCAACTGAGATAACATTTAGGACCATCACTGACACTTAGGATCATCAGTCTGCAGAGCTTATTCCATCTACTGAACCTTACTAATGAACTCAGCCTCTCATCATCCTATAATATTTCACAGTTAGGAAACTGGGCACTAACCATTAGAGGAAATGCATCTGTCAGTCACAGAATATTCTATAGATGAAGTGGGTGTTACATCCCCAACTTGTTATAATTCTTCTATAATAAACTTTCTTCTAAGATTCACAGATTGTTTGAAGCTCTTGTAGTAAGCTCTGGTTTGCAAGATAACTTGCAATTTATTTTTTTTCCTTCTGGCTGCCAGTCCTGTGGAAACTATCAATGGCTTTTATGCACAAATGTCTCCACATTATTCACTACTTATAGATGCTTTGGTCATTTCTATTCTGCCATACAGCTATTAGATAAAATTAAACATGTAATTAAAATTAGCTTGCTTCAATCACTCTCAAATATTTTCTTTAAATAACAATTTAAATTCTCTCAGCTAACAAGGAATAACCCGGTTTCCATACCATAAGTACAATAAATACATAAATCATTGTTAGTACAAGTGTATGTACGATTAGGCACAGCATACCCTGTTTGGATATAGCATATGCATAGGTAAGCAGCTTGTGGAAATTAGTAACTTCAGTCATCTCACAAACAGAAAAAACCATGACACATTAGATGAGAATCCTATTCCTAGCTGGAAGTTGCAATGAACAATATTTAGCATTGGCCTATGCAAAGAATTGCACTGTAACTGAGGCTTTCAAAGTGAAATAATTGGAGGCTGTATAGTAGAATATTTAAAAATGGTGACTGTACATTCTTCCTGAAAGATAACATGCAATATGTGGGCCCCAAGAAGCAAATACAGAAATGGCCAAGAGGAATAATTTGCCTTAAAAAAATTTTTTTTGCCAATAATCTTCAGTAAGGAAATGGTGAATTAAGACAAAACTATATAAGTGCATAAACTTTTTAAGGTTTTTCATATACAAAACCCGAATCTCTTCTTGGCATCTTCAAAATTATGGACTAAGTCACAACTCAGTTACAAAAAACAAGTCAAAAGCAAGTTTTTCTGAATGACATGTATGCAGCAGTGTTTACTATGTAACACTCTCTTACCACTTGCTCTCTTCAGTGTCACAAATATATTTTAGCATACATAATATACACACTGCACAGACAAGTATTTCCTTTTTATTCTTCCACTGAAGTTCATCTTCTTGCAAAATATTACTTGACACACTGAATTTCTGTTTTATTTTTGGAATCATAAGATGGTATAGACTAGAAGGTACTCTCAGCTCAATGCTGGGCTAACTTCGAAGTTTTCTTTGAATTCTTCATAATCAGCTCCACATCTTCTTCTCTAAGCTACTAATGAATAAACAGCAATCAATAAAGTATTCATAAAAAGTTCAAATATGTATTATTTTGCATTTATCACTACCAGTGAATTTGACCAACTATAGAGTTATTCATTCAACAATATGAGCTTAAAGCTCTGGACTTATTATTGTTATGAGTAATATCTACTGAAGAATTGAAAATTACACAGCTCCTTTAAAAAGTTCATCAGGTGGATCAGCTAGAGTATGAATCAGTTATAACAGTAATATTTTTACTGGAATCCTCTCACCATGTAAACAGAATCCTATTTGAACATGCAGCAGGAATTTTATAAAGTGATTAGGAAAAATATTCATATTAAAAGACAGCATGACAACTGTTGACCTAGAACAGGTAACAGACTACTGCAAAGGAATTGCAACTTTGTGGCACAGAATTCTTCCTACTAGGAACTAAGCATAGCAGAGAGAAAAATCGCTGCTAACAACCTTCAGAAAAATTCATGAGGAGAGGAAAGGGGAAGAAAATTAATATAAAAGCACAGGATGATTTAAAGTTGGAGGCTGACTGAACTGCAAGGTCAACTAAACCAGGAAAGGCTTCTTTGAGATACTATCAGTCAACAACAGAGACGTACTAGTGCTCTTCTCACAGGAACACATTAAAAGAATAAAACATTCCATAAATTTCAGGGGTGACTGCTGTGAATTAAAAATAAGCAAAAAAAATAATCTCCCCAAAACACCACTAAAAGGCTATTTTTGTATCAAAGTAAGTGTCTTCACTTAATACACATACGTTAGTAGAGATTTGTGAAATAAAAAAATAACCCCCATGATTCTGCTGTAAAGCTATCTTTTACTGTAGATACAAGCTTCCTTAGGGCAGATGCATTTTGACTTCAATGGGCAACTCCAAAGTCACACAGCCAAGGCTGTTTCATATGGAAGCCAAATATCTGCTATACCTGCTGATGGGATTTTTTGGATGTAGGTCAGAGGGGTCAGAAGACGAAGTTAGGTGGTAAAAGCTATCTTTGTTTACCCATTAAAACTGCATCAGTAACCCTTTAGAACAAGAAAAAAATGGATACTACAACAGCAGGAGAAAAACCAGGAAATTGCTTAAATAAAGAATGAAATTCTCAAATACCGTAACTCACAGGCTTCCAAGAGTTTCCAAACAGGTGAATCTCAGTCATTCTTTTAAATGGTTAATTCAAGAGAAAACAGTAAGGATAATCGGCACACTACAGATTTGTTCAGCCTTCATTTATTGCTTGATGTCTTAAATTGTGAGATTTCAGATCTAAATATTACCAACAAAAAAAGTCTTATGCCAAGTCAAAGTCTTTTAAAACTAACTAATGCCACAGCCTTCGAACCATTTGAAGCTTTCTTTGCTAAGTAAGGGTAATTAGCTCGCAGCAGAAACTCCTTCCACCCACAATCTCCCAAGATACCATGAGATGTTCTTGTATCAAGAGTGCTTTGTGTTGCGGTTGCTCCATTAAATGAATACTTAAACAACAAATAATCCCTCTCAAAAATTCAATAGATACTTGATGGTAAGTGTGGTCTTCAATTCAATCATTAACTCACAAGACATTTGTCAGTAAAAGACTAATCAAAGTTTCCAATTCCATGTGCCTGTGTGCACCCATGTGTATATGACTTTGTGGACCTTTCAAAAAATCAAAGGAGATTTAATGTTGTTTTTATCATATGTTTAATGACAAACATTAACACAAATAAGCATGAATTTCTAAAGCCATTTCTAGAAGTTATTCTCATACTCCAGTAGGCCATTACTCATATAAACACTTGACATTTATTCCTTGCAAAAATCACAGCCAGTTGCTTATATTAACTATCATTTCAGCTTATTAATCTATTGGTTATAGTGTGCCTAGATGGTTTTGAGGAAATTCAATCATTTTGGATAAACAGTTCATGTGCTACCACCCAAATTATGGAATGTTCTTCAGTACATTTGGAGGAAAATAGTGATAATCATAATGAGAGCACATCTTTAATCTTTTAACTACAAGGTAATAAAATCAATAAAATTAAAATACATTAACACAAATAAATAAATAAATCTAATGAAATGAGGTGTGCTCAAGATGTTAGAGAAGGAGGCTTATTAATCAAGCAGTACGTATTAGAAGCTTTTTCCTGATGGCTTCCAGTTTTTCTGTAGCTGCTGCTAATTTAATGTTAGCCTGAGCCAGCACATAACATTTAGGTTCTGCCTCACACTACACCTTGAAAAAGACACACAACACAGGCACATTAGACAAGAAATCGTCTCACTTTATTATAAAAATGATCAGTGACTCCTGATGAAAGACTTTCAAATAATCCTAGTAATCTTACATATATTTGCTTTAGACTCATCTTTCTATGCAATAGTGGGACACGCAGAGATTTCTTTTTTTATTGACTTAAAGGCTACAGTAGATTTTATTATAATTTATAGAAGAGTATCTTAAGCAGAACTGAATGCACCCTTGGTGTGTCTACTGTCCAACTAAAATTAATTTACATGTATCACTTTGATGGTTTTAGAATACAGGTGAAAATCAGACAGGCATTAAACTTGAGTAGATTTCAAATAAAATTGATAAGTTTTTTACTATTTTGTAATTAAGTGATAGCATACTATAATACTAGGATGAATGGATAACTCCTGCTGCCAGGTGCTCAAGGGAATCGCAAATGATAAGCTCTGTCTTACACTCCAAACAGCCAGACTCAGATGGATGTTTCAGTGAAACATGTACATCTGGAGAATATTTCCCAACTGTTGCATCACAATGACAGTTGAAAAGCCCTGGACAGCTACATTGTTTTTCCTCACTTTATACTAAAAATAAATACATGTGTACATACTGTTAAGCACTGAATACTTCCCACTTTGTCTGTGGTTGTTGTTACATGCTCCCCAGTACACTAAGCTGAGCTTACTTAAACGATTAAAAAATTCAATAACAGAAATTCATCCATCAAGGTCAGTTCAAGAGAGGAACTGATATACATATACCTGTCACGGTTTTACTTGTTCTAAACTAAACGTGAATTTTTTCCCTTTTCCCTGCCTCATGGTGTGTGTGGGGGGGTGGGGTGGTGTTTGAATGAGCAGTTTGGTTTTGTCTTGGGCAGTTGTGGACACGCAAAAGAAGTGGCCAACAGCTTAACATTCCAAGGTAATAGCTGGGGAGAGGGAAGAGGACACTCAGTTTTTGGTGGCTGCAGGGGAAGGAAGGGTGTGTGGCAGAGCTGGGAGAGGCTGTTTGGTGCTCAGGCTGGCTGCCTAGTTGGCCGGCACGTTTTTCTTTCCTGTTCCCCACCCCCCCACCCCCACCTGTGTGGATTTTGCTTGGATTTCATTGGAGAAGAACTTTTTGGGGAGAGAGAAAGAACCACCTTTGTTCTCCCTCCCCCTGTTCCTGTGTCTTTGGCAGCTGTTTTTGGTCACTTCAACGAGGACAGGGGAGGTCGCGGGCCAGCCGTGAACAGCGTGAGTTTTTCCTTTTGGGAAAGAACCCTTTCTTTTTCTTCTTCTCCCTTGGAGAGGGGGAGGGAAGAACTCCATTTCGGCCCCCCAGCATACAGGGGCCTCCACGTGGTGACCGCCAGAGCCCAACAGCGCCTCCTGTCGGCCAACCCGGAGCACAGCAGGCCCTGCACCTCCAGCGATCCAACAGCGCCCCCTTCTGACTCTGGTTAGAATTGCACCAAAGGCACAAACAACTGTTCGTATCTCATTGAAAGGGATTTTTGGGTATAGAGTTATTGTTTGGTTGGGTTTTGATTTTGTGTTCTTTTGCTGTTCTGCCAATACACACATATCCTTTAATAAAGGGCTGTTATTTTTCCTTTCTCCACATTTTCTCAATTGGAGCCTCTTAATTTCGGATTTACAATTGCTTAGAGGGAGGAGTTTGGGTTTTCCTTATAACTCATCCTCCTTAGCAAAACACTTCTGTCTCATTAAACTGAGACAATGCCTTACTGAATTTTACTATATTGATGACCCAGGCACAGAGACCAGCTGCTGCAAACAATTTTGTAAGAAAATAATTTTGGTTGAAATCTGGATCATTCAAGTAATGTTCCTTGATGACTTTCAGACAATTCTGAGGAATATGCTCCTTATCACAGTTGATTAAATCTTGTAAAGAGTCATCAACCTGCAAGAGGAGAAGTTCCAGTATATCTTCTATGTTTCACTTTTAGTGAAGCAGAAGCTAAATACTACTTTCATCACAAGTGTAAAACTGGAATCCTGCAGTAGCTTATTATTTTAGAAATGTTATGCGGTACAAAGCAAAAATATTATTACCCCAAAAAGCCTGAGGTATTCACCCTCACAAACGCATTTTGTGATTTTATGATCTCCTTGAGGAATTTGGCAGAGACAACATAAATATAATGAAATGCTCCCCCTTTGACTTTTCTTCTATTTTTGCATTCAATGTATCCCAGTGACGCTCAGGCTGGCTTGAGTTTGTTACCAAAGGTACACAAAAAAGAACAATGCAGGGTCATAGCTTGTCCCTGTAAATTCAAACTGCAAGAAAATGAAGGTATGATTTAGTTTCTTTGACTCTCATTTTAAACTATTATGTGCCTCTCTTGTCTCAGATACTACCTGATGTCCCATTGATCATTACCTTTCCTATGAAGACTTTTGTGGTTTTCCAGCTTTGGTCCTTGGGCCCTTCCACTTTATGTGACAGTGTGCTGGTTTGGGCTGGGATAGAGTTAATTCCCTTCACAGTAGGTGATATGGGGCTATATTTTGGATTTGTGCTGAACACTGGGCTAATAATAGAGATGTTTTTGTTATTGCTGGGCAGTGCTTACACAGAGCCAAGGCCTTCTCTACTTTTTGTACTGCCACACTGGCAAGGGTGGGTGCATAGGAGGTTGAGAGGAGACACAGACAGGACAAGTGACTTATCCAAAGGAATATTCCAGGTCGTATGACATCATGCTCAGTATATAAAGTGGGGGAAGAAGGTGAAAAGTGTGGGGGGACATTTGGAGTGATGATGTTTGTCTTCCCATGTCACTGTCATGTGTGATGGGGCCCTGCTCTCCTGGAGATAGATGAACGCCGGCCTGCCCATGGGAAGCAGTGAATGAATTCCTTGTTTTGATTTGCTTGTGTGTGCAGCTTTTGCCTTCCCTATTAAACTGTTTTTATCTCAACCCACGGGTTTTTGAGCTTTTACCTTCTGATTCTCTCCCCAGTCCTGCTGGTGGAGGAGTGAGTGAGCGCCTGTGCGGAACTTGGCTGCTGGCTGGGGTTAAACCACAACAGAGAATAAAACCATTACAGCAGCAATAACATTGATTACAAGCACTGGTGGGGTGGGGAAGGTTTTCAGTTCTGTAAGATTATCCTGAAAAAAGATTAGAAGAACAGGTACTGAACTGTGCAGTGCCAGGGTATTTGTTCACAGAAGTTTTTTCATTACCAGTATGCAACACTCAGCTCTTCAAAGACTAATTATTTTATTATTATTACTAATTACTTTACGTGGTGAAAATACTCTAAACAAGAAACATTGGCAGAAAGAGAGTGAAGATTTTTACTAAGATTTTCGGAGCCATGAACTTGTTTTCCTTGTTTCCCCATTTTTCCCCTTTAAAGGGGATTTTCCTTTAGAAAATCAGAGGAAATATCCAGGAGCCAAAGGGCAGTTCAGTGATGCACTGGAGCTTTCCCTAAATAGTAAAACATTCACTCCAGTTTGTGGGCATAGGCAAATATATCAAATTTGTCAAACCATCCTCCATCTTTTGCCAAATTTGCCTCTTTCTTTTAATTCCTCAGTTTCAAGTCTGAAACCCTAGGCCTCAACAAGGGAAAGAATGGGAGAAAAGAAAATATCCTATATGAAAACAATGTACTTCCTTAATTTCAAGTTTGGAAATTAAACAGACACCAGTTAAAAAAGCTTTGTCAAAACACTTATTTTGGCTTAACAGTGTTTTAGACCAGTGACTTTACATCAGCTAGCATCAGTTTGAAATGAAACCTGAGTGTCCCCACAACTTTTTGCAACAATTTTATTGTTTAAAATACTGTTTAAAAGCAGATTATGATTTCATTGGTACAAATTTATCTCAGAGAGTAACTCTGGAGGGTGTTCTGTTTCACTGGCAATTATGTATTCATTTTTAAAGATATGTTGCCTGGGGCTGAAATCAGTTATATTTGGTTCATTCTTATCCTAGTAGCTCATGCTCATCTCACAGGCTCATTTCCTGTCAGGTCTTGCTTAAACAAAGTTTAATTACAGAGAAAGAGGATATTACACTGATGAAGATGTTAATATTTGGATCAAGCACTATGCATTGGCAGTAAAAAGCCTCTGTAAGAATTTAATAGCCTTACAAAACATGTTTCTACAATTGTTGGGGGCATTTTGCATGTACACATTTATTAGATAGGATGTACACAGACACTGTCTGTGGAAATATCAAAGATTAAAAATCAATATGCGTTACATTATAAATGACAGGTTACTAATCAAGTTCAATATTTTGTCCACCTCTTGTGATGTAGTTTTTAGGATGTAATTCCCAATGTTTCTTGGTTTGCACCTTAGCCACAACATATTTTTTAAATTAAATTGACACTACATAGTGCTTCTAATGTGCCATGTTTTTTTTCCATTAAAATAAACAACTAACATAAGTCACACAAGTTGATTATATTTCTGTCTCCCTTTTCTTCCTAATGCTTAGTTATTCTTTGCTTGCTGATGCCCAAAGAAAATACGCAACAAGATAATCGTTTTTTAGGGGAGGAAAAATTAAACAGAACACCTTGCAGATAAGCTTTAGGACAGTATTTCTCAAATCTACCACCCCTCAAAAAGGGAGGAAGGAGTTTGTCATCCCTGTTTCCAGAAGTTTAGTCCCCTTCATATCAATACTGCTACGGTATAGAGCTTTTGAATGATGGCTAAATTGTTAGAAAACAGTGTGCCCTTCGCAATCAGACCATGAGTAGAGCGGCTCAAATATACCACGCAAATAAAGAATGCACTTCAGCAGAGGGAGCTGGTCAGTCTGGATCCTTGTTCCTAATCCTCAGCTAGTGTCACTACCACACATACACCAGCTTTGCATGTTTTCTTCCTTTAGAGGGGTAGGTCCTATTTTAAAAGGCAATGGCATATGCACCTTCATCTGTAAACCTCTCTGGCAACATTCAAGGCACCTGGATGGTAAAATGACAGTTGTGTTACTGTCAGCTATTTTAAAACCTTACCAATATCATGTTTATGGTAAGACCCTTGTTTAGTACTATACAGGTATGTAACTCTGACATATTTGTGGGGAATCCAGAGTGATCTCACTTTTCCTATGAGTCTGATCTAGACTTCCATTCTTAAGTAATACTTCATTCCAAGTCAATACCTCCAAAGCATTTATTTGCTTAACGTGAAACTCAAAAAGCTCTTGTAAACTCCAGTTTGAGATCTATAGAACAGGAAAGCAAAAATAATTTTAAAGTGTGACGCATTTAATCAATTATGAAGAGTCTTTACAAATTACTGAGCTGGAAGATGTATTCTCATTAGCTGGGCTTTCTTTCTCTTTGTAACAAAATATTATAGAAACTAAATATTTAGAAACTATTGTCAGCCTTATGAAAGAGTTTTAGATTATTGTAGTGCAAAATGACACATTAATTTCCAATGAAAACATTTCAGAAGTGCAATAAAGCTATGGACAGTGGAATACAGTAATCAATAGTGTCAAGTGCTGAACTTCATCCCAGAAACAAAGTGGCCCAAAGATGTGATTATCTCACAATAATCACTCTATGTGTTTCACCTATCTGCTTAATGAAGTAACTAGTTGTGGTAAGGGTGTATTTTGATCACCCAAATCTATCAGAAGCATATGGAACCAATACAGGAAAAGCATCACTGAAGAGCAGTGTTGAGCTGTTGGATTTGCTTTGTGCAAGTTTAACTATTTGCACTATTTGGAAATTAAACTTCAAGGCAATTTTTAAGTTCTATATAAAATATGGATCAGCAGAAAGATGAAGTCCATAATTAGTATAATCCAGAGAAATAAAAAGGTCCTGATCCTCTCTTCATGTATGTTGGTAGCAAAAATCACTTTTCCCTCAATAAAATTAGGATCAGACACAAGGTCATTTGAAAGGTATTAAGTGTCATCTAATGATAAGTATTTAAGAAACAAAATAGAAGAAAATGAGAGACTATTTTGATTGCTCAAACAGTATAGTCTTCCCTCCTGGTCAGTATCTGGAAACTGTTTACAAAATTCTTGGCAACTTGAAGTTTGCACAGCTCAAAATCAAGTATTAACAACTATTACGAGTCATTTAAGAACTTTCCTCTGCAGTATTGATAAATGGCACGATGTACATCAGATTTTGTAGCAAACTGAGCCCTTCTGACTTTAAAGGCAGAGGAACTTCATTTTACATAATTCCATACTGCTGGTGCTTTATTTCAAAACCATGCTTGCAACAGGAGACAGAAATTTAAGAGTCCAGATGAAACTATGCATTTCTAATCATTCTGTGGTGAAGACTAACCCCTGTAAACCTGTGTGTTTCCAACATGGATGTTGATAACTGAACTGAGAGCAAAAAGGCTGAACTGAGAGCAAAAAGGAGATTCAACACTGATGACATATGTTATTAGGAATGCTATCATAATCTTAAGATTTAAGGTTTGCACCTTGCAATACTGCGAGATGCTGGAATGAACTTCCGTATCAATTGAGTTGTTCAATTTACCTAGAGCCTCAAAGCCTTTAGAAATCTGAAGTGCTAAGAGATGACTCTTTGACCTTTACTGTATTACAAATAGGTCTGATTCTCAAGATCCACATCCATTAAATGCTTGAATGAGCTCAGTATTTATTGTTCTTTCATCTCATTAAAACAGCTAAAAGGTTGGGAAAAGGCATAATGTAAAGAAAGGTCAAGTGGTAATCATGGTGTGAAATGCTATTACATGTGTAAGTATAATAACTCTTTAGACTTTATGCTCCCTGGAGAGGAAGTTGTTCAAAACTCTTCCCCTAAAGAGGTTTATTTTGTGCTAAATATAGTTCAACACCAGTAAATAGAGGAATTAGACTGACCTTTAGCTCCTCAGCATCTGCAATGGCCTTTTCTCAGCTCACTTTCCCAGTCTGAAACCCTATCTTAGCAATCAAAGCTTCAGTATCTTGATTTTTCAGTTGCAGTTCTGCCTCTTGAGAAGGAAGCTTGGATTTTTTGATCTTCTACCTACAGCGCTAAAGGTAATGCATTATTCAGGTCATTAGCCATGGTTCTGAGACCCAAAAGCTGAACTCAGAACAAAATTCATGTTTTGTGGGTCTCTATCAAAAGTGTTGTCTTTTCATTTTTTAGTTTCCATTTGTGCCTGACAGAATTTTATTGACATAAAAGAATTTAATGATGACAGCCTAACTGCTCCCGTCAGGGACCCCACAGCTCCCTCGGTGCTCAGATGTCTGTCCTGCTGCTCAGGCTGGGGTTGTAACCAGGTGTCTCAGCGGTGCAAAGAAAGGCGCAGCAGCAGCACCTAGCAAAGGCACTGATATAAAGGCAGAAGGACGTTTTGGAAAATGCTTAGTATTCACTCTGGGCAGACAATTCCAGTAGAGGTTTGCTGAAAGGTTAAGACAAACTCAGAGGCTACTGCACAAAGACTACCTTCAGTCTGCTGAAATAGCAATTTATTGCCTGCCAGTCGAGAACCCTGTACCAAAATATCCATTGACAATATCTTTTCACATATAAAAGAATTGTCTCAAGTGACTGTGGGTTTGGCTCGTTTTTTGTTTTCCTGCTATATCTCCAAGGATTTTATCTGGCAGTTATTCACGATAACAGGCTATATTTTAACCAAAGGGGTTTTAATAACCTGACCTGGATAGAGATGATAAGACAAAGTGAAAGAAAAGTGTCAGAGGGCTTACACTTTAATAATGTGGAAGGTCTTGCAGGCTCTTCTGGTTTGGTGGCCTTCTGAAATCCTACAAAACCTACAAAATCACCCTTTTCAAAATCTGACCATTTTGAAATGAGAAGACAAAGCTGTAATACTGAGTTGTAACAGATCCCAAATCTCTCCACTCACTTTATTTATCAATTTGTTTGAGCTGACTTTATGTCTTTTTCGTCATGAAAAAACAGTGCTGCATTTGATATTCTTGTGTAGAGCTCCTCAGTGGAGAGTAAAAATGGCTCACTATTCAAGTGCTTGGCTAGATGGGTCTGTCAAACAGCATAGCATGCAGCACTTGAAATTGTCAAATTGCCATCTGGTCATCATCAAATTAAAAATCAGAGAAAAAGACAATTTTAATAATTTACTATCATGGGATACCCTTATTAAAAACAGATTTTAAAACCCAGCCACTCTTTTCTGTTGACTATTTTTTTGTAGGTCTTCAGCTGACAGAGTAGGAGTAAGCCAGCCAGCTCCAATTATTAACCTCATGCAGTAGCATCAAGATGCAATGCCACGCAAAGACTGCAAACAAGAATCTCATTTGCATAGAAACACACAGATTTTTTATTTTTAATTATGAAATCACTGGAATATTGCTTATCTTCAGCATTGGCAAAAGGGGTTATGAACATGTGAGCGGGGGGGATGGGGGAAAGGCTTCCAAGCAGTTTCCCCTCCCTTCTGTCTTTGTGGACTGACCAACCACAAATGAACTGTAAGCAGAAGCACTAACTGGGGACTAAGTGGCACTAGCCTTACAAGGATGTGACAACAGCTGCTTTCATTACCCCTCAGCTTGTCACTGGCCATGCACAAAACCCCTACAAATGGAATTGCATCTTCTCTGTCCATGGGTTTAGCTTTTACTGTGGCACTTGCTTCCCCTCCCACCCTTTAATGTAGCCCCACTATACCATTCCTCCCTCCAGACTTTGCCTTGCTTAAATGGATGGTACCCTCTTTCCAGAGACAGCTAAACACCTCAAAGAGCTTCTCTGCAAATAAAAAAACCACAAAGCCCAGTTTCAAAAATCAGGTAGTTTCAATGAAACACAAAAAATGCCACCCTATATCTAACCAGGCTAATGAAAAGGTGGTGTGACAACTTTGCTTTATTTGCAATAAAAGTAACATTATTTATAAAGAATGGAAGAAAAGGTTGCAACTCTCACAGTTTACCTGGAAAGCTGCTGCCTTCGTTTCACATCCTTCTGCCTTCCTTCCTAATTTTGGAAGCTTCTGTGTGCCCTTTACCAAGTTGTCCATGTGTCGTGACATCTTGCTTTTCTTCTCTAGGAGTATCTTATCAAGCATGATTTGCTCCAGAAAACTATTCAGAGTGGTGTAACTGTATTGCCTCTCATTATGACTGTATTTGGCACTCAAAACATTCACACTGGTATGTGCATAATGGAGTCCTGGAAGAGTGGTTGCACATACCTAAGGAACAAGAACAAATGTAAACAGAGGAGCAAAGAAATATTTCCAAAATTCAGTGTATCTATATAGGTGAAGTATATCCATACAAGTTTCTAAGGATGGGTCCTTCACAAAGCTCTTCTTTGGTTCACCCTAAACATAATGCTGTCAGCATGTAAAAAACTTTACAGCAAAATAAGCCTTCTCCAACCATTTTGCATACAAATTAATTACTTTTGCACTGACATTCATTACATCTTCACAGAATCACAGAATATGCTGAGTTGGAAGGGGATCATCAAGATCACTGAGTCCAACTCCCGGACCTGTGCGGGACACCCCAACAGCCCCACCATGTGTCTGAGGGCATTGTCCAAATGCCTCTTGAGCTCTGTCAGGCTTGGGGCCCATGACCACTTACTTACCTGGGGAGCCTGTTCCAGTGCCTGACCATCCTCTGGGTGAAGAACCTTTCCCATCACCACAGAAGCTCAGTGCTTCAACATACTTACGTATTTTTTGATAAATACTCCTAAAAACTAAAACCAGAGATTAAGTCAGTCATTATACTGCTATATGCAGATATAATAACCTATGAATTTTCTATTTCACCTCTGGAAATCCTGTCTGAGAGAAATCCTATACAGGTTAAAGAAACACAAAAGAGTGGTTGCTGTAATCACACTGGTTCCCACATACTTCATATATCATCAAATTCCTTTTTTGCAGTGAACTGCATTTTTGCCACTAACTTCAGATTGAACAGAACTGGACACCATGTTTCAGATTTTTGAAGTTGTACAAGTCCTTGTTTATCTGTGCTTGACAAAGTCAGTGACAAACTAACAGTTATGAGGGCAGGATTTAGACCACTGTGGAGTGCTTCTGAAAGCTGAGTCTCTGCATACCATAAAACGTCAGAAAATCACAACTTTTTTGTGCTGAAGTGACCTCTCAGTTTCAAGTGGTATCTGACCAGAAAAGTAGTTATGACTTAATGGAGTTCAGATTCAGTCTGAGCTGATTCAGATTCAGTCTTCAGCTGACACTTCCCCACGTGCCACATAGGCATCCAACCACCAGATACGACTCCAGTTCCAAGCTTATCTCAACATGCTGCAGAAAGGACCGCAGAGCACTACTGTGGCCCCAGGGGGGCTTTGCTGGGTGCCACACAGCACCACATGGGGTTTCTCTCTCATCACAGGGACCAAAATGCAGCTGTGAGACTGGAAATTTCTTTTGACACCCTGTGAAAATTGAAACAGGCTAGACACATTTAAAACAGCTCCAGATGGTCATTTAGGCATGCATTTCTGAGCAAAATTCGGAGATAAAGTGCCTGTCTTTATTTACCTCTGACAGCAAGAGGAGAGGTAGTTCTAGGATTATAGTTCAAAGGTCGTTTTTCTAAATTTTTTGAATACTGAACTAGCAAGATACCACTACACTCCTTTGAATCAGACTATACTTCCCCACAATAAACATGAAATAAGAAACCCCCAACATTAATTTTTTTTTGTTTTAAAGGACCCTATTCACATATATTACTACAATACGTGCACATACGTGTCTTAGCAAGAGTGCTGTATGCAAAATTAACAGGGAAATACTTAGAAAACCCATTTAACTCCACCACTGTAACTAACTTTCATTTTGTCCTCTATGACTTCCAGCATACTTAAACTTTATAATTTGTGGAGTCACATCTCCCTCATTTTAATGATTATTTATTGCATTCTGTACAAGATGAACACAGTTCAATTAATCAAGGGAAGCCTAAAAATCAATTAATATGAATTAAATGAGCTACACCAACTCTTAGGAAAGTCACACATAATTTACCAAAGCATTGTCAATAATACTTAGGGAACTTTGGGAAAATTGCTCATGAGTGGCTGTTGATGCAGTTAGATGTTTTAAACCTACATCATTAATATTACAATCAGGTTGATGCAGAAAGACTTGCCATTTTTCTCAGTAAGAAAACTCATTATTTTCTTGTGACTTTTAAGAGCTAGTTTAGAAGAATACTTATTTCACCCATGATTACAAAAACAGAAATTAAACCAAGATATAAACAAAGAATAATTTGCATTTAGGTAAAACAAATAAATTGCTTTACAAATAAAAAAAATCAGAACATCATTAGTTGAAGCAAAGTAGCATAAATTCATCTTTAAAAAATTGTTTGTAAAAGCAAGGCTAGTCAGCAGGTATAGATACTTTATGCAGATTTGAGCAGCATTTCCCTTCCAACTGAAACGTGTTTCAGTCTTTTTCTCCTTTTTTCATTGTTTGTGACATATACACACCCTGCAGTACAGCTCTTCCCAGTGAAAGACAACCTCCTTACACATGATCCTTATGAGAGGTCTCTACTCAGCAGCCCTGAAAAGCCCTCTAACAACAGTCTCATTTGTAAATCAGTGAGGGACGAAGTGGGTTCCGGTAGAGCTGGAAGTGGCCCGAGACAACTTGTCTCAATGGGGCAAAATAACTATTGTTATCGAGCTTAACAAAATGGCACAGCATGGGAGACATGCTGAGCCAGAGAGCAGCTGGTTGTAATTCACACTGGTTTTCAGAAAACACTAATCGTTCCCGAACAGACCTCTTTGAGGATTGGTCTTCCCTGCATTTTCAATTTGTCACTTTCTCTTATGATAAGGTCAGCGGTGACAGCACTTCCTGACATTAACAGCTGTGGCTTTTAAAAGGGTCATTGTGGAACTACTAATTGCAGTAATTTCATTAGCATAAATTATTTATTCTGCCATTCATTTATCTCCAGGATTTTTTTTTTTTTTTAATGCTACATTGTACTTTTCAATATATGCCCATTCAGGGTTGTAGGCAAAGGAAATTATTATTGGTAATTTAGTTTTCTTTACTGAAAAAAAAAGCAAACAAAAAAGAGTTGATACAGTAACAAAATTTGATTTAACTGCAGTTCTCTAGAAAACATAAAGTAGCTTGAAACCAGTGATGGAGCTTAGACTGGTACAAATCAAAACCATTCACTAGTCCAAAAGACAACTAAGCATTAAATCTATATACACTCTGAAAGAAAATATAATGGGTGAAGTTTGTTCATTCTTACACAATCTCTCTACTCTAGGCCTTAGCTGACTGACTCTAAGCATGCAAAAAAACCCCAAGGCAAGTTATGAGAAGTTTAAACAGGAATTTTGCCTGCATCCTCCCTATAGTATAATAGTCATCACTATCATATATGTAAATCTTAAGTCTTTGTGGTTAAGTTGAGCTAGCTGAAACATGCCAAACAAAGAGCAAAAAAGACCAATGTCACTGAAAATGAACACATCTCACGGGCAGTTACCAAAACTAAGAAAAAAGCCAAGGCAGAAGAAAAGGTAAGGAGGGGTGGATGGATGGGCAGAGGGCAGTTTGAGGCAAGGGGAGAACGCAAAAGTACTACTCCAGGATGCTTCTTTGCCACACCACACATTGTAAAGTATTTTGGAATATGACAAACTGAGAGCATAATTCATTTATCCGTGGTATGCTTAACAGTGTATGCTGTTTGGTGCTAAGCAGCAGAGAGGCAGCATAAAACACAGCAACAATAACATACTCAGAGAAGATGTACATGGCTGTTATTTTCAAGAGGTGGATTAAACAATCCTGATTCTTTTATTCTGGACTCAGTGCTGATATGTGAAACCAGCTGAAAGTAAAAAAGGGAGGTTGCCTGTCATGTTGAATTTGGACATGGATTATTTTAAAATACCATAGATCATATTTTATATCAAACGAGGTATAAAGGCATCTTTGTATATTTGTTAGGCTCAGTACACAGATTTAAAAACTGCTACACCCTGTTCTTTTCTTGTGCTCTTTTAAAATTAGGTTCAGCAATTTGAGTACTGAAACAGAAGAGGGCTCTTTTCCTCTCTTCTCCTCCCAAGAAATCAAAGACATCAGAATTGATTAAGTTTCTGATACTCTCTCTTTCCCTTCAAATACCTCAAATACCTCTGAACTCACTGTTTCTTTTCCTTAGCCCACATATTGACCAATGTCCTTCCATATGAAAAGGATCTCACAATGTCTACTTTCAACAGGCACCATAATTAGGGAGGATCACTTGTTCTTCCTGTTCAGATACTCTCACACAGGGCAAAAGTGATGTTCACCATATCCTTCATAGATCATACTGACACTGCAGTTCACCATCTCCCTGCTGAGCTCAATCCACCCCACTTCTTTTCCTAGATAAAGTATATCTTTCAGAAAAATAATAGGTTTGGAGATAAAGAGATAGAGAAAAAAAATAAAATTTAAACCCCCAAAACTTTCTTCTCAATTCTCACAATCACTGTGAGTTTTTTATGGTTTTCCCTCACCATTCAAACCCAGAAACTTTCCAGTTTTTGTCAAAGCAATTTAAATATGATACCATATTTTTATCAAACTCTCAAGGGAAAAAAACCATTAGCTTAACTTCAATGTACCCTAATTAAAAATAATCTGTAATACTGTTAAACATCAATAAACAAAAAGTCCTCTATCAATTACTATTGCTCTATTTTTTGAAACTGTGAAAAAGGACAATTAGGAGCTAAGTGTCAATTATGCCAAAATAGTAACTCAGTAATAGACCTCACCCTGCTGGTCAATCATACAGTATATCACAGAAACCCAGGCATACATGAGCCTAACTGACAAGAGTTCTCTACTAAGAACAAAGGTTTTCCTGAAGTATCTAAAAAGAAGCAAGCAAAACGACATATTAACACACCGGCACTAGAGAGAAGGAGAGCAGACCACCTCCCGTAAATATTTGATGGAGGGGGGATGGCAGAGTTAAGGTAAGATTCCCTCTTCTTCAGGGTGGTCTTTTTCCACCCAGCCTCCCTCATTCTTTTGATATGCTAATACATCTTTGCAACTGTCCTGTTGCCCATCTCTTTACTAACTGTTTTTCTGTGGTCCTTCTCCCTTCATCTTCCTTTAACTCCTCCCCAGACTCCCTGCTGTACACCTCTCCTACTGTTCTGATTCAGTTTTGCTTTTTTTCCTGTCCCTCACAGGTGAGTTCCCCATCTTTGCCCACCCGCAATATTACCATAGTTTCTCTATTATTACAATGCCTCTGGTCTGTGTTCCCCATCACTTTCAAATCTTTCCCTTGCCTCATCCTAATATTTTCTTGCATTGTGCTGTCTTGTCTGTTGTCTTCTCATAGGCTCCACCTGCAGACGTGATTCAGGCACCCAGTACTGCTTCACGCATATTGATGGCACAGAAGCCTTAACTCACTTTCAATAAACTGTCACGTTATTTTGTTAGTCAACATTTATTTCACTTGCTGGGAATCAAACAGGAAAGTTATTTACCAGGAGCAATTAACACCAACGCGAAAAAAGAAACTCATCAACAGTTGCTGAGTGAAATATTTGCTATCTAAAAAAATGAATTATAGAGGAACGTAATGCCTAATTATTTTATAAAAAGCATAAAAATAAAAAATCTGAGTTTATCAATGTATTATACATTAAATATAATATGAATTTTTATATACGATATGTGATAATTATATATTTATATGTAATAATATTAAAATACTGAATTCTGATGACCAGATGTATTTTCACAGAAGAAAAATTTAGTCCTTTCAGTTAAGGACCTGAAAAAGCAATATATTTAAACCCAAACAAATTCTATCTTCTTTTCTCCATGCAATCCTATCCATTTCTCTCAAATAAGAAATTGGTATCACAATAAAAATTAATGCAATTAACACCCCCTTCCCTCCTTCCAGCTCACCAGACAACAAATAACTATCCTGATGACACTGTAAGACTACGTTAAAATAAAGCAGAAGGAGCTAATGGAACATACAAATGCCTGGTTTATTTGCAAACATCTCTCTCTCCCCTGCAATCCTACAGGAGGCATCCGTGTGCCGCCGGAGCGCTGCAGGGCCGCCAGCCAGGGAACCAGGATCGGGTTCCGCAGCCCGGCTTCCCACACGGCCCCCGAGGAGGGGAAACGCCCGGGGGTTCCCTGGAAGCAGCCTCAGGCTTCCCACCCGCTTTCCTTC
This sequence comes from Oxyruncus cristatus, assembly GCA_013399855.1. Classification (NCBI taxonomy): domain Eukaryota; kingdom Metazoa; phylum Chordata; class Aves; order Passeriformes; family Cotingidae; genus Oxyruncus; species Oxyruncus cristatus. The sequence continues at coordinate 289,642 of VXAY01001664.1, forward strand.
TCAATTTCACGACGACTCCAAGTATTTTGTGTGGGTCTGAATGGAGAATAAATGCTATAAATGCAGAGATTTGCCTGGTGTCACCCTCGTCTAAAACCAGACAGCTCTTCCTTGGGCATTCCTGAAATCCTTGGCCTACCACAATTAAAAATCCCTTATACAAATAAACAGTCCCAAATATAACAATGAAACTACTGCAATTACAATCATAGAAGGAAATTAAATCTTTTCTAGATCTATGTGAATAACTCCACCAGTCTCACTGCCAGCATGACAGTGTTGTCCCATGCTGGAAGGGACAACAGAGGCAGCTTGGTAAAATTCTTAGAATAATACAAATATATTCCTTTTCCCCATAAGGAAACTCACTAACACATGTGGGGTTTTGTTTTCTTTTTCTGAAAACAAACAAGTCTCACTCTATCAGGAACATGTCAATCAGGAACAAAGGGAGAATAACTGTCTGGATGTTAAAACTCTAAATGCATTTGTCATGTGGTGCCATGGACTGCCCTTACAGGGGAAATTTTCACCTGTCTAATGGCTGAATAGAGGGAAAACTCTTCTTTAGTTCTCCTGGACTGTGCACTGCAGTATTTCAACTTGCTACAGCACCACTGAATATATTTAACTCCATTGGAAAGGGTTAAATAAACTCTATATCTATAAGATGCTAAATTGCCTAGAATTGAAGGGTTATGCAAAGATAGTCTTCTGCAAAGATAAATTAAATGCCTCTTTTTCCCTCACTTCTCTGTCTATGCTAGACAGCTCTCTAAACCCTGCTGAAGGAAGCAGGCAGTGACATACCATAAAAATTCAGCTTTTAGCAGGGGAGAGCTTGAACTACACCAAAGGCATTAAGTATGCAAGAAGGAGTAAAAAGAACATTGGTTTTTTTTTTTTTTTCAGCTTATTCAGTTATTGATCTTTCAATGATCTCCATTGCTTTCTTAGAAAACTGATGAGCTTGAAACTCTGTACCTCGACCCCCTCAGCTTCCTCAATGAACCTCCTGCTGCCAGAGCAAAGGGCCTCCCGTGGCCACTCATGAAACCAGTCAATAGCAGGGCGCTTAACCATGGCTGGGAACTTCCGAGCTCATGCTCATAGGGCGGCACTGGCTGGAAGGAAACACAGAACAATCTGTGGAGAGGAGGGAGGGAAAAGGGAGAGAAAAGAATCACAGGCCGTCAAAAAGAGGTACACAATTAACCACGGGCCAGCAGCAGCCAGTAAACAAGAGAACCTCCAAACCAAATTTGGAGCTAATAAACTTCATCAGTGACCTTGGCAAATAGGTTTTGTTCCTTTCCCATTGTACAAACATAGCATACTTGCAGTTTCCTTCCCCTCTATCCGTGTTGGCATCCGTTATTCAGTTTGATAACTATAGGTGATAATGCAGTCACAAGGTCGGCTGGCCTGCAGACAGCCAGGAGGTGCACATTCACCTGGTCATGGTGACAGAAACCCACTTCTTGAGTTTCTGAATCTATTTGAGCCTCTTCCTGACACTTTAATATACAGTGCAACCCCTCTAAAAGAGCAGGAAGAAAAGGAGATCTGGATTTCAGTTTGCATGGGAATTTTTAGGGACAAGCCTTTACAAAAGTGGAAAGTGATGTCCTAAAAGGGTAGGCTAAAATACTCAAAGGAAAATAAAACTGTGATTGCTCTTGATATCACCAAGCCTACCCAAAGCAACTCACATCTGTGAAGGAAGGGTTATTGTAGTCCTCAGTTGTATCTCTGGACCTACTAACTACAGTTAGCACATGCTTTGGCCACTGTATTTGCTCTTGGTTCATTGGCAAAATGAAACCATCAAGCTGTTGAGATAGGACTGGAGTCTCTCCTACACACTTCTTAGTAAAGAAGCTATTTTTATTGTACAGGGCTTCTCAAATCACATGGCAGTGACATTGTTAATTCCAGTGGAAAACATCCAAATGGTTTCAGAAGAGTTTATTACTTGTCCAACAGCCACAGGAGCCCAGACGGAGCCCAGTCAGGCATGCCAGAGAAGTGACAAGTTTCTTCTTCTTCTGGACTAACTGGGAATTGACATACATATTAAGAGAAAACTGGATAAAAAAGGAAGAAGAACAGAATGTTGAAAGAAAAGAATCAAAAAAGAAGTGCAGAAAAGAAGAGGTTGACCCAGGACAATACTTCACTGGGTTTTAAAGCAGTCAGAGAGTAAAGTGATGAATAGATAGTAAAAAGGTTCAATGGTATCTGGAAAGAAGATTACATTGGAAAACAGAAAAGAACTGCCACTATCTCATAGTTGCTAAAAATACATCTCTGCAGTGGAAAACATGGGACAGGAATTTATGCAAACAAGCTAGATTGTAGAACCAAGTCAAACCAAGAAAATCTTTACCATTGTTCAGAAACATCCCTTGAAGAAAAAATGTTTGCTGGGACATTTATACATTCTGTAAAGCTTGGATTACATGCTGAACCACAGGGTTTGTCCTTTCTCCTCCATATCCAAGAACTTAGGTAGAAATGTAGACACCCATACAAAAACACAGCAGAGTCCAGGTTGTTCAGGTGTGTTACAAAGACAGGCTAATCAGTAAATTGGCTTAAGGTACAGAAGAAAACATCACCTACTTTGAATGTGTTCAGCATGAAGAGGCAAATGGCAGAAATATCCACACAGAATTCTAGCCAAGTGGTGAAGATTACACTAAAACTCTATAAAGATACAGATTCTCAAAAACCTTGAACACTTTTCTGAATTTGTTTCTTGGTTACACCATACATACTTCAGTTAGACACCATTTCTCCCTCATGTCACCTCATTTTCTGAAAAAAATCTATGTTCAGTTGTAACACCAAGATGCATGGTAAGCAATGTTGAAGCCTAGGGCACTTAATTTTCCCTTCTTCTATTCCACTAGTAGCCTCTTTCTAAGATCTGCAGGTCCTCTCAGCTCTGGTAGCAGCAGTAATGGAGAGCCTGGAGATATCTGTCTCTGCTTTGACGTGCTTCCTACAAGTGCCCTTGCTATAGCAGTGGTGCCAAACTGAATCTATCACACTTCCAAAGGTGAAACCATACACAGTCTTGCTTGAAGTTTCATCTTCTACACCCTCCTACACTGCTCACATTGCTCATATGTGGAAAATTACTTCTTGGAATAGTTAGTCCGAGAGCTCAAACTGATACACATAACTTATAATTTCCATTACTTTTCCTGAAAACACCAAGATTTTTACTATACTGTATTGTTAGTCAGGAAATTCCAGCACAGACCTAGATATAATGTAATGCCCTGACTATATAACTATCTCTTTGTTAATTATTTTTTTGTGGACAACAAAAATATAGGGTACAAAATGCACTTCAAAAGCTAGTCATAAAAAGACTAACCTCACCACAGCATAACTTTTCTTTCCTCCTTTAGCTTAAGTGAAGCTTGGTCAATTCACATGAGATATAAATTTGATATGGCATGTTTTTGGGGTTAATTTGCGTTCCCCCCAGTAAATTCCCTATACTATAAAGGACCCTGTGCACTGCTCGCTTTGCACACAGAACAATGAAGATTCCGTGTTGTTTGATAGCAAGAGAGCTGTGACGAAATTCGAGTAATTATTACCAACTATATCTTGAACAATTTTTGCATAAGGAAGAAGGCCTTATTTTAAAAACATTTATCTTCCGTCCAGGCCATACACTACTGTTTAATTCGACAGAGGAGAAAAAAATTTAATAGGAAATTCTCCTATTAATTTCTTTGAAAGAAATGTGGATTGAGAGGGACTATGCAAGAATCTTTCATCTGACACTTAAATCTGCATAACTGAGTAATGAAGACAATCATTGTGGAAGAAAGAACCGTTATCATGTGAAATCAATATCAACTTCCATGTAGCATTCACCACTCCTAAGAACAAAAACCCCCTCTTTTCTCAAGGGTCCCGTTTGAGCTTCACACTCACATGTCACTCTCACTACAAATGGGTCTCACACTATACTTTTTTGGCTCAACCTCCTCCTGCTTATCTCAGATATGCAAGGTTTCTAGCTCACTAAGTGCTTCAAACAGAGCAAGACAGAGAACTAAAGAGCACCTTGGCACATGCTTGACCACGGGGCTGATGGGGCCCATCCTATGTAAGTGTTAGTGCACTCACTTGCATGGTTTTCCCATATGAAACTAAGCACTGCTGCAGCAGGAGTGAGGAGCTGTACAGACCAGGAATAAGTCCTGACCAGCTCTATGCCACTACCATAATTTTGCAAGCACAGCACGGGAAAAGCTAAGCCATATGGATGCCAGCCATGTCATGTTACTAGTCCTCAGGACCACAAAATTCCCTTCATAAATTTACTAATACAGATGTATCCTTAGAATTCAGCTCTCTGAGTACTCAAGAAGAGATGGCTGACATCCAAATAGAAAAGCCTGGAGATTTTCATAGAGAAACAGGAACTCTTATTGTAAGAGCCTGCCAACTGCGGAAACAGATGTTTTACGTGTTGGAGAATTTATTAATCCTTGATGGTTACACCCCACTGAATCAAACAAAATGAAAAAAACCTGAACCACAACAACAACAACAACAACAAGAGCAAGAAAAAACAAACAAAAAACCTCCAAAACAAAACCCAAAGATCAAAACAAATCTGGGGTCACTATGAGTTTAACATAGAATCAGAAACCCTAAAAACATAGTTCTTTTTGTCTGGGATTAAAGCAGTCAAGCTGATAGACATGTGTATTTATGCCCTCAAAGGAAAAAAACCATGAGAGCTGGTCAAAAGCTGAGCTCTGATGGGCCTTCACAAGTTCCTCTCAGATTCACAGATAAAAATAGATGTTCTGTCAGTGGTGAAACAGACCGCAAGGAAAAGGCTAATGTGTCCTAATAAAAGAAGATTTGAAAATGAAAGATAATAATTTAAAAGAAAAGTTAATAGTAAAAATATGAACAAGATTGCCTGTGGCAATGCAGGACACCCCCTCTGCCTATGTTTGACATTAATTCAAACTAAAGCATGAAACTACGGTACTGCTAAATGCCATAGAAAATAGGGAGCCAGCTAAATCCTGACAGGGCTATAGAAATAGGAGACTATTATAAGGATGCGATGACTAAAGCAGTCATGCCAAGTTGGAAGGAAATTGGAGAAATGGCCTTCCCCTGAAACTAGCAAATTTAGTTCTTAATGCTGGGACTTCACAACAGTCACTGAGGGACTGTAAACTTTGAAACATGAGGAAAATACACAATGAAGAAACTTGTTCAAGGAAGGAGAAGCAAGTATTTGTAGTAGACCAGCAGCTCATGAAGAAAACTGGCTTCACTCAGACTAAATAACAGAGATTCAGTTTAAAAACCCCACCCATTTAACATGTCTGGCTTTAGAATATATAGTAATGTTTAAGAGCACTGAGGAAACTGAGATGAGAACTTTAAAACATGCAAATATGAAATGATGCAAACAGTATGCTTGCTGGAAAGAGTACACTTGAGAGCATGTTTATGTAGGGCATGAGGGCTGCAAGGCATTTAAGCATGATGTTCTTATTTTTGGGGAAAAGTTGAAGGGTGACCAAGACTAAAAGAATGAAATAAAATCAGATGGATCTCAAGAGGTAACGTGACTGACTGATCTCATATCTATGCTTTCAAGAAAAAATTGCTTCTTCTGGCCCCTACTTTTCCAAGAAATTTTGGTAATGTGCAGAGTATTTAAGAGTGATTATTGCCTAGAGATTTGAGATATTGAAAAACTTCTGGAGCTCCAGTAAATCACTGAGCTTTAGAAACTTCTTATGTGTGCCTTAGCACTGTCAGCACATTAATTTTTACAGTGCTTGACCATCAAATTTATTTGCTTGAGCAGCATTCTTCCTTTATCATTTATTTCATGATTCATCATGAAAGTTTTTGAAATTCTCAGGTGCATGTATACCCTTCAGTTGTGGACCCATGTTTTATAAAAGTGCAATCCATTGTCTTCACCTGACATACTTTCAATTTAAATTTGCACCTACATACATGACATGTTCTCAGTACGTTAACAGCAGGATGGATTGCAAGGTCCAGATTGAAAACAGTCAAAACAAAACCAACACAAACCCAAAGAGCTATGGTCATTCAAAGAATAGCACTGGGTAGCTTTGGTTCCTGAGCGACAGATTCCTCACCATAAACAGAACTGCAGAATGTACAGAACTGCAGATGGTAAGATTATAAGTGGGCACAAGGGAAATGTGGCTTCATGTAAGAATCGTGTATTTTTCTAAAATACAATTGAAAAATGAGACTATATCACTTCACTGGGCTTTAAGGTTAAGGAACAGTCTAAATTGTCCCTTCTGTTCTCTTTCACATTATATTAGTCTTTTATTCTTCAAATATAGGGAAAGGAGGAGGTGATAAGTCACCCAGCACTAACTAAAAGTTCATATAGGTATTAACCAGTGTGTTAACTCAAGAAATTTATGTCTTCTTCAGTACTATAATGTCTCTGCTTTTCTGCAATGTGAATAGATCTCTCCTGTGCTTGCCTCAAGTAGTGCTAATTTGCACAGTAGGGGACTAGTGAAATGGTTGCAAGGTAAGAGGTGTTGAAAGCTGCCTTTCAAAAAGCCCTTAAAATGAAAAACAAAAAAGAAAATAAATGAAGAAATTACTGTAGGAACAAGGAAAACCAAAAGGGAAAAAAATGTGAAAAGAGAAAATTGAGAGAGATATTTGAAATAATTTTCCCCGTCCTTTCTTTAAAAACCCATACACAAACACAATAGTCATGAAACAGAGACAAATAGCACTGTCAGAAAGAGATATGCAGAAGGTAAGCACCACTATTGACCATGTTATTTAAGTCTGTAAAAGTGAAAACAATACAGAATATGTTACACTAGATTCCACACTGATCTCCACCACCTTTTAAGTTACAGAATATATTTGTGGAGGGACAGAAGTAATGGCAGCAGAATTAGAGATAGGACAGAACATCAGCAAAACTAAAGCAGAATTGGAAAAAGAATAGATGAGGGTGGCAAAAAGAGAAAGTGGTATGTTAAAAAGTGTAAGAACTTGATATAAAACTCATAATCGAAGTGTAAGAACTTGATAAAAAACTCATAATCAAATCAGAATGGTGTTTAGATCAGTGGTGGTTAAACATGTCAGAAAATTAAGAAAAAAGCCTGCATGGAAGTCCACTGTAGAATAATCTGCTATGGGAAGGATGGCTCTTCTCACCCCAAATCAAACAGATCATTTTAATGCACAAAGTACGGGGCATATATCCCTTTCAAAACATTCTCTCTCTAGAGGGTTAAGGGTTTTCAGACTTCTCATATTCTTATAAGCTACAAGAATGTTTCAGATGATGTGTGAAATTGGAGCCTACATAAACTGAAAGTTCCTGAAGATGCCACTCCAAACCCAGTTTTCCCCGCTTCTGCTTACAGTTTGCCTCAACAACATTGTCTCTTAAACAGTGTTTAGGAGAGGCACTTTTTGCAATTGTGGTATCACATTAATGCGTATCACTAAACAGTTTTAAACATGAAAACTACAGGTTTAAAAGCTATAGGGATATTTTTATTTTTCCAGTTTTAAATGGTGTAGGAAAAGTAGAAGGAAATAACATTTTCTGTGAAATTTCAATTACTTGTTCAAATGTTTAAGAGTTGAGTACACATACAGAATTACTGCACGTGTAAATAGGGAACATATTTATAATTGCATTAACAGCACCACTAACTCCTCATCAGCACCTCACTTCTCTCTGAAGTGCGTCATTATGTTCAAGACATAAGACCATGAAACTATGACACAGAGCAGCTACGTGACTTTCCTATGAACAGCAGGACGTCAATGGCCAGATCTAGGAGTAAAACTCACAGGGAGGCAAATTACCGGGGTAACATGAGAGAGGCAAATTCAGTGCCACACGTCAGTGAGCAAGCTTTCAAGAGAAGTATGCCACCATATGCTGGGTTATGAGATAACTGAAGCATGTTGCTATTTTGATCAGCTCGTCACTGTTTCTTTCCCCTGAAATATGCCTTACTTTCAACTGCAGCCACTACTCAAGATGAACCTCCAGCAGTGCTCTTTGGTGTCCATCAGGCCCAGGGCTCAGACTTTTTTCTAAATCCTGCAACAGTGACCTTCAAGTCTTCATCACTGAGTGGATCTGGAACCTCTCCTGTGAAAAGATGGAATAGGTAAGAGAAGCCTTACCCAACACATGACAAATAATGTACATGGTATTTAGCCTGTTAGGGTTTGAGCAGAAAACTAGGGCTATGCTGATACCAGATAGATCCAGTCACAAAAGAGTCTTCTCTTCCCTGTGCCTTTTTGCCTAAGAAGAACTTTTTCTATTTCTTTAAGGGAAAGGAAATGACGTTTTTTTGAAATGACAAGAGTATTTGCCCTGATGGGAAGTTCACTCATAAATTATGTGTGCCTCAGAATAGTGGCTCCTTTTTTTCAGGCTGTCAGTGAATTCTTTATAAGTGTGGTTGCAAAAGTAAATAGTAACTTTTTACCAAGTCTTTCAAAGTGTATTCCAACTGTGCTGAATATTATTCTCATTTTTTCTTCCATCCTATCCCCAGGTTCCCACAATTAGAATCCAGATTCTCTAATCTTTAAAACATGGGCAAAACTGTATTGACACATGTTATACTTGTGCAGTCATGAAGACAGTGCTTAAAATTAGTGAAATCACACCAAAACAAACATAGCATTGAGTCAGAGAGATTTCCATTTCCCCCCAAATCAACGCACTTAGGCATGATTAGCCTCAGCAATTTGTCTTCTCAGTGGGCAATTCTTTCTTAAACAAGTTAGACTCAATGCTCAAGTTGTATGGGTTGACTTGGCCTCTCTAAAAGCTCTCCCTATAAATACCTGAGAGAGAAATAATCTCTTTAAAGTTCAATGAAAACACAGACCATTTGTCATTGGAAAAGATCTTTCAAGAAATGTGTTGGTTTAATCACCTGATGCCAACAAGTCATTAATCAGCACAAAAAAGCGTTCATCTGGAACTTGGGCATCTGTCAGCAAAAACACTGTTGGCATGTTCTTGGCACCAGTCTTGATGTACAAACTGGCAAGATCTACCTGTAAGGAAAGGAGGTAATCACTCATAATCTGTTAAAATGTTGATACAGGAAAAGTGTGAAATGCATGTTAGCAGATGGCAGCACATTGCTGACCTCTCTTTACTTCTTTCTCTTTATTTACATATGGCTAACTTGCTACGTAACATCCAAAGGGAAATGCAGTTTGTGTTTTTCTCCCATACCAAACGCGGACATTTTGACATGACCTAGCGGTTAGATCAAAAAAGTCCTCTCATGAATGGACCAGAAAGGGATATTGCAGCCATGAAAGTCCCCATCCAGAGCAGCCATGACTATATCAGTAATGTCTGGGAATTGCACTGAAGAGTCAGATCCATTTTAAATTCTGTTGTTTCTGAAAGACTTGCTTTTTCTTTAGTGAGTTTATTTAGGAAGGCTTTCTCATGTAAAAAAAAACCCCAAACCAACAAAACTGAGGTGTGCTCTGGTGCATTGTTATTTTGGCTATGGCCCAGATGGAGACACGGTTGGGACCACTGTGCTAATAGTGGTACAAATACAGAATGCTTTTTGGCTTGGGTTTCCAGAAAGAAAACAACCCACATCGGTTGCATCTGAGTGCAGTCACATTTGGAATACAGGATAAGGTCAATGCTGGCTGTTATGAACAAGCTGCCACACAGCCTAGGAAAGCAAATCCTCAGGCTTGTTAACAGAGGCTTAGAAGTTTCCTGCTTGGAAACAGCATGGGGGAAATGACCACTTAAGCTCACATCTTATACTGCACCTCATCTGACAGGGGAAGGAGGGCACAAGAAGTTAGACACCATGAGGACACTGAAAAACACACAGCATTTTTCAAAGCAGAACAGCACATACCTCCCTCCGAAAGCCAAAGGCTTAAAAAGCCTTGGTCTACACACACTGTGGTGGTTTGGCCATGGCCCAAGGCTAACAGAAGGGCTTTTTGGGGACAGCCATCCACCAAATCTGGCCATAATTGGATCGTTATTTGGCCATGTCTGAGAGTCAGAACTATTGTTTGTTGTCCACATGGAGTGAAGAGGAGGAAAATGTTCCTTCCTTCACTGCTCACATAGAGAGGGCATAGAGAGACAGTAAGCCTGATAAGACCACTTCACTCAACTTTATTCCTTGCCTTTGCATATGGACAGTTTAAGCGACTAAATGACAACATGCTACAAGGAGAACGTTTCTTCTTATGTTCACCCTCTTCAATTTTATATCCCTAAACCAGTATGTGTTCAATGATGTGCAAAAATTTGTAACAAACTGCTAACTACCAGAACTCCAACCACATCTTTGTAACCTGTGAAGCAGACGCCTTGGAAAAAGTGGAGAAACTATCAAAATTCTGCGTAGCATTTAAACAGACGCTAAAATACATTTTGCCCACCTATTTTTTCAAAAATAAAGAAAACAAGACGTCCAGCTGGAAAACACAGGGGTTGTTACTGTAAATTCTACTGTTTCACCTGTGATTTTATGAAGCCTGTGCAACAACGGAACACATTCTTGAAGCAGTGAACTCAACAGATTCAAATAGTATCTATCAGTTTACCCTGAGGTCCTGCATCCCATAATCCTTCTTCTGTGTGATTTGGAAAAACTCCAGGGAGCAGATGTATGCTGCCAGCCTTGACAAGCTCAGTTTACCACCTACTCCAATCAGAAGTGCACAACCCCTAGGGAATTCTAGGAAATGAGTGATTCAGCACTTGATGACAGAACACCAATAAAGTAATGCAGACTTCAACTACCTCCTTAGTCAAGTTTCTAAGTTTCTTTTTATTGCACCACACTTTTTTTTCTTTTTTTCCTTCTTTTTTTTTTTTCTTTTATTTTTGAGGTGATGTTCTCCTGACCCTTAAAGGTACATTACCTTCATGTCAGCATTTTATTTCTTTCCAATATTTGAGTAAGTGGAAAGAAAAGTTCTTTTCCTTTGTCAAATATTGAAGGTCTGCACTAACCTCTACAGTGACCAGAGCTGCCTGATTGCTTGTTCCTTACCTTGAGTCACTCCAAAGCATCACCCCAAGATCCTGATGGCCCTGACTGGACTCAGAACAGAGACCTAGTTAATTTGAAGGGAGGTTGATTGGACTCAGAAGCACATGAGAATTTCATGTCTGGCAGTTTGCACCACAAAGGCTGAAGGACAAGAAATCACTTAATGAAAAATTTGCATCAAACTTCAATTTACTCTTGGAATATCTAGCCCAGACTACTTAAAGCATGTTTTTCTTTGCTGATCTCAGGATACTAGAGGATGACTGAGGCCAGATAAGAATTTTCCCCCATATCAGACAAGATTTAATTGCTAAAATTTTTAAATGTGTGTATTGAGGTAATTCTTCCCCCAAAAAATGATGTTTTAGACATTAAAAGAATTCTCTTGCAATTGATATTTTCGTAATTCATAAAAGCATCTAAAAATATTTCCAAATTTTATTTTTTTTTTAAATCAGATACAGATTCTAAGGAATGAAAGTCTAATTCAGCAGATTAGAGGTTAGAGACAGCAAGTTGGACCTTATGCTTAATTATTTTTCCATGTATAAATAAAACAAACCAAAAAGCATCCCCTTCATTCTCTGTGTCTTGTGCCACTGAAAAAAGTAACCCCTGAAAAAACATTGATAAGAACCTTCTTAAATAAAGGGATAATGTATCTGATCTGTTTGCATCTAACAAAGAGGTAGAAACGTGTTCAACCAAAACATTACCGGAAGCCAATTGTCTTTGACTTTACTGTAGAACTTTGTCAGCCTTATTCATGATTTCACAATGGATCCATTAAAAAAAACCAACAAAACAACAAACCATAAAAGGTGCAGAAAAATTTACAGGATTTAATTTCACAATCACTTTTCCAGGACTGCCAAATTGTAAGGCTAAGACACCCTGTCACTTTATCTGGCAAACAGATACTGCTCTCAGTCACTAGACTTCAGAGAGAAGATAATGGTTTGCCACCATTTTCAAGTAAAACAAGTGATACCTGAGAAGGCTTCTGTCTGCAATTCTGATGATTATCACGTCAACCTTTAAATCAGCCTTACAAAATCTACAGTCCCTATGAAAGATCCATATGATTATCTTTGTAATCTAAGCATTTCTTTAATCCTCTTGGAGTGAAACTTCTACAATGGTCTGCTTAGTCAAAAGTGCCTTCTCTTACATAGCTGCTGCCCGATTATGTGCAAAGTGAAAAACGATGACCCTGAAATCCTAGTCCAACTCAATGAGAAGAAAAGTTTGCGTGTTAAACCATTTGACACAGCAAATAATAGAAACTGCTTTAACAAAACTAATCTCTGCCAGCATGGGCCTCTGTCTCTTTCTGGAAATCACTGATATTACGCATGACTGGAATAACTGCACATGTTCAAGAAAGATTACAGATAATGACAAGGAGCAACAATGAACTCTGTGCCTCACTTACTCGGTAAAATCTCCACTTCATCTTCTGAAAACTGGCTGGTTTTCTTCCATGAAGGAAAACAAAGCAAATGCATTTAATGAGATTTCAGAAACAGAAGCTGAGATTTTGGGCCATAATGGGTACTGACATACTTCCTGACATAAGAAAAAAAAGTTACATTAAACTGAGATAAGGTCAACCTACATATGAAAAAAAACTATGGACAAGTAAAATAAATCTATGATAGCACTTAGAAGTCTTGGTTGGTTTAAATTTTAAAAAGTAAAAGGCTGGGCCACAAAGCAACTTCAAGTTTGCCATGCAGGGGCACAATTTAGTATCTGCTTAAGGTATTACTTGTCCTTGTTTTGAATTACTATAATTTTAAAAACATTTTCCCTTTCTTGGAAACAAAAGGTAAATATTGCTTTTCTTATAATGGCCTGTTACATCATTAACTACTTAAAAGATAAGGCAGACCTAATCTACAGCTTTATAGACTGTCTTTCGAACCTCAGAAACTAAGTGGTGTAAATTGCTGTAGCGTGCAAAAAAGGGTGAATCTCTGTTTAAACAAACAAAATGGAAGTTAGTTTTAGCACTGAGCCACAATCTACTCTTCTGTAACGGCATCAGTAAAGTGTATTTATCAGCACTACTGCTGCATAGTGCCCTGCATAAGCCTTCCAGTAAGAGCATTATGAGTCTGCACTGTAAAAACTTCTGAACAGTAAAAAGCAACTTCATGCAAACATTGGTAGCATCATGATGAATTACTTGCTCCCTTTATAGATGATATTCTGCTTACACAAGCTGCGTGGCACCCTCAAATAAGCCCAGGTTCACAGAGGCATGCAGTTTATTGTAGCTTGAGGAGTTCCTGGAAAGCATGTTACTCAGCAGTTACCGTGTTTTCACCAGCTTGCAACAAGGGTCTGCTCTGCGTTTGAAGAATGGCAATAGATGAGCCAAGGTTGCAGCTACACTTGGTCTTCCACATTCTACCACACAGTGAGAGAGAAAAATAATAGCTAAAAAATTCCCCCAAAAGAGCACATGAAAATTGTTCTCAAGAAAAAACATTACAGTAATGTAGTTATTGATGTACCCACACACTCTGCACTGACAGACTAAAAGAAGGTGCAAGTAAGGGCTCAAAGCATTTGCACAGTACATCCAAACAGGCAGGCTCCAAACAAACAACTAGCAAAGCTGTTTATATCTGTAAATGTTTATATTTAAACTACTTAAAACTAAGGAACAATAATTTCTTTGTGATAGGAAGTCACTGCTCAACTTAGATTCAAACTGACCATATTATAACCTTTCCTCATTTTTCTCTTTAATCTCTGCTCTGGTGTCTCGCAACTGGTTTCAGCCCCTGCTTCATGGAAAGGATTGTCAAGCACTGGAACAGTCTGCCCAGGAATGTGGCCGAGTTACCAACCCTGGAGGAATTTAAAAGATGTGTAGATGTGGCACTTAGGGACATGGATTAGTGGCAGTGCTGGGTAACGGTTGGAGTCATTGATCTTAAAGGTATTTTCCAACCTAAACAATTCTATGATACTATGATTATTGATTCAGAGCTTCTTCAGTCTCTGTTTTGTCCTACCTAGTCTTCAGAAAGTTGTTCTGCCCTCTGAAACATTGACCTTCTCAAAAAAATAAGCATATCAAACTTTGCAAACCATTGCTCTAGGTCTCCTAAATACCTTTTCTTTCTCATCTTTCTACACATCTCATCTGCCTGACCATAGTCACCTTAGGGCAGGGTCTATCTTGTACTTTGTACAAAAGGCATCTGTTCTTCATTAGTCCACAATCTAATGCATGTCATTAGATAATAAAGAGCAGCAATAATAGAGTGTTGTTAGGTAGATCGACATATTATATAGGCCCGAGAGCCACTGGAGAGACCTCTCGTATTAAAGGTGTAGTGGAATTTCATGGCAGTTGGTAGGAAGTTTTGAACTACCACCAAGTGAAGATTCATGACAGCTTTTACTACGGCTGGAATAGTCTATACAAGGATTGAACCCCAAACCTTGACATTATTTGCACCAGGCTCAAACCAACTGAGCTAGTCTTAGAGTCAATAAGAAAGGAAGTTGAAGCAAATACTGTAAAATGTCTCTGGAAATAAAAAGGGAAAAAGAGATGAAGATTCTCCAGCATCAGACAGCAAATAAGGGTCAATGAAGTGTTAAATAACAATACAGCCTGGTGAACATAAATTTACTTGTGTGTCACAGAAAAGACTTAAATTCTAGCTTCATCCTTGATGCAGTTCCACAGCAGTTGCATGTCTGGCTATGAGCCCCAAGGACACATTTGCCAGGTGAAGGACCACATGAGACTGCAATTGCTAAGAAATTCGGGGGACTCGCAATATCATCATAAATATGGTGTGTCTCTTTCTGTTTAGCTATAGGAACAGTAAGATTTTGAACCTGTACTAAATTTCAAAAGCTGTGTTTTCTCCTATTCTCTTCCATCTTATACCTATTGTAGTGAAAAACTAAATAGTAATTATTTCATGTATTAAATACAGGATTGCTACGATATGACACTTCAAACCATACCTGGAGCCTAGGTTTGACAGTAAAGCTGCCAGCAGTTGGATTCATATAAGCAACATACTGACAACTATGAATTTCTTCAGTATTTAATTATTTAATTTAATCTGCCTATCATACCTGAGAAAGAAAGTGTAGTTTGATTAATATCAGTGATAAAATGCTGAAACACTGTACATTTCCAGGCTTAACCTGAGTTCTGTACTATGAGAAATCTGACATACAAATAGCCATGGAAGTATCAAAATAGGATTGACATTTTAAAAGTAAGAATAATCCCAAAATTTCTATCACATATATTTTGTTCAAAATTCCTGTCGCAATTAAGATCAGGTTCTCACAAAACATTCTGATGCTAAAGACTTTTTTAAATAGAACTGGCTCCAAATACACTTGGATGAGTATAGCATGGTCAAAGGAAGTACAAATCAGTTAGAGAATGCACACAATCATCACAGATAAGAGCAGACAAGGTTTACAGATCTCAATAATTAAAAAAACCATCAAAGATCATCATAGAATGTGAGGTGGCATGCTCCTTTATTTGCATCATCCAACAGATACCATTTCTGGCTCTTCAGATGACACAGCTCCAGGTGAATTAAAAGCAGGCCACTTAAAAAGTAAAATAAAAAAAAAGGCTTTGAATTGCTGGCAATTTGTGTTCCAATTGCCTAAATATGAAGAGTCTTATTTAGATGATAGTGTACATCTGAACTAGGCCAAGAAGGTACCATTTTAAAAAAGCACTGTAAAAAGGAAAGTCATAAATAGCCATTCCCTGCTTAAATCAACAAATCCTTCCTAGAACTTCATAGTATAATGCATTCTCTTTCCTCCCATGCAATGAATTTTACTCTATTTTAGAATTCTCAAATGATTATATTTATTTTCCTGAATGGTATGGTCAGCTTTTTTTCCTAATTCAATTTTTTTTTGTAAAATTGAGGTTTTTAATTTTTGGTTTGGTTTTGTTTCAAAAGAATTCAAAACAATTCAAAAGAAAGAAGCATCATATCTTTTAAGCAGTAGGAGTTTTGAGACCTGACCCTTAAATCTCTGTGAGAAAAGCAAAGGATTTTGAACTCTTTTTTTGTTTGTGACTTCAAAAAAATGCTCAAATAGCATATAGCTCTGGGAATAAAACAGAAGAGCATTGAGACATTAGCTTTGCATGTCTCTGAATTAGACAAGATTGATTTCTCCAAGCTAAAGATGTTTCAGATTTGAGCAGTCATTTCCCTCTTTTTGTCTTTACATCTTGTGCCTTAACAAGATATTCAGCCGACACCTGGTGCCATTCCTTCATGGGATGAAGTATGACCTAGAGAAAAAGCTTATACAATTCATTTGCACTAAAAGATGCAAGAACAGTACAGATGTTATTGCCTCACTTTGTCACAACTACAGTCAGATCAGTGTACGTGCCAGCAGAGAAAAGAACATTCCATGGAACAGAAGTTTTAAGGGTGTGGATAAAATCCTTGAACACATGGTGAAGAAGCAGAGAACTGAGTACTCTGAGAACTCAACACTCAGCCTCCTAATGGAGTGGAATGCCTGCCTATTAGTCTGTGCACCTCCTTTTGACAATATATAGAAAGACAGCTATGTGTATTTAACTCGCTTTTTTAATGTCTGAAAACTTCTTAACTTACCAGATCATTCACCAGATTGTATCTTTGTAAGTCACGTATTTTCTTCATGTTACATAAAAAGGTGTGCTTGTAAATGAACAAGAATCTAATATGCATTTATGATAACAATAAAGTAATTACACAAAATATTGGTCCCTCTGTAACAGAGTGAAGTAAAGTACTGATAAGTTGATTTTAAACTTAAACTTTATTTTTACACTTTACTGGTGAAAGAATACTAATATGTGTTAAATACTAAAAAATTAAATTGTCATTTGGAAATTAAGAAGGGAATTACCTTATTTGCCCACATCAACTTAATTATACTTCAGTGGCCATCTTCTGTGTTTTTCTTCTCATGTCAGAGAAAGTCCATTCATTTTGGACCAGTATCATTAAGTTTCTATGGATTTTGTCTGTTGCCTTTCCACACAGTGAACAAAAGATAGAAGGTGGTATAGGCTAAACATCTGGCAAACTGGAATTTAGTGAATCAATTTCTGTATCTCAGATACCCCTGTTCTCAATGGGTAAATCAATTAGGTTAACATCCAGCAGCTCCATCAAGTGCAGCTGAAGGATATTTTCCTTCCAAGACTCACCATAGTCCCTTTAGTTTCTGCTCCTCTATTCTAAAACTGTATATAACCTCCAGGGAGCATGTGCTTTTCTCTTTAATCAATTCATTGTGAAGCTTTCTGTTTCTATGTGGCTTAGTGATTCTATCATGGACCACAACACAAAAATTATAACATTAAGTAAGAAGTATGCTCACCAGTGTCCATAACCCATATGCTGCCAAATCAATGCAGGAGATTGTTCCATATCTATCCACTTCAGCCATATTCAAATCATAAACAAAATAGATAAGTTTCTCATTTCTTACTGGACCGTAGTATGACCCGCTTTTTTCTTCAGCTTTTTTCCAAACAACTCTGAAACATAAGACAACATGAATAAAAATTATTACCATACGAAGCAATACTGAAACTAAACAAAATCGAGAATTCCAAATCATGCTGGCTAAAATTTGTGAAACATTTCATCACCTACAAGTGGTTTCTTGAACCATTGAAGTCCTTGGTAATCAGTGAAACTCAGAAACTGTCTTAAAGAAAGCATCACCATGGGGTTCTGAATTCCAGAAGAGTCTTGTTGATTTTATTGATTGACTTCTTTAGAGCTTTTGAAAATGTCATTGCATATCTATCTGCATCCTTTGAAACTTAAATGCTTTGAATGTGAAATCCCTTGGTATCCCAACACTCAGAGAGTTAATCAATGAGTAGATTATTTTCGTCTTCTTCTTGGAAGGATTAAACAAGGACTTTGCCAAAATATGTAAAGTATAAAAATATGAATTATAAATCTCATTTGATCAGGACATTTAATGAGGAATCTAGTGCAGCATCTCTCATACTATGGAAAATTAAGTTGACTGTATTAAATTTCAGCCTATTACTCCCAATGAGGTACTTACATGATGCTGAATGCAGACCATCAGGTTACAAACTTATTACAACACTCAACAAAATAATTTAAAGACCCTTACATATTCATCAGGACTGTAAAATCTTGAGACATAAATTTTGAGTTCATGAAGTTTTTATCAACTGCACTGCTTCCCTCAGAAAGCTGTTAAGTCATCTTGAAAACACAGCAGCAAACAACTTTTATTAAGCATTAGTATATTACTGAATTTCAGTATGATGTGTTCCTCCACTTTCGCCACTTTCCACAGATACATAAGAAGGGATTCATCATCCATGAAAGTCTGATTTCCAATTGCACTGTTTCTATTTTGTACATGGAAACAAGAACCTGCAGAAATCACTAGCAATTTATTAAAGCAAGACTGGAAAACTAACACTCTTCCTTCCTAGGTCATATATTTTTGTTGTTTAAATGATTACACAAATGTTTTTTCAAAATAAAACCACTGTAATTGGCGGACTTCAAGGAAAACTATTCGGCATGTCCCAGGAACTAGGTTCTCATCTGCAGTGAGCACCCTGAATTCTAAGGTTGTCTGCCTCATTCAGAGCTGAGATTTGAACCAAAGGGGGTTATGAATAATTTAGGAGATATAGTGGTTCAAATCCTTACAGCACAGGAGAGAATTTCATGCAGACTGAATACTACCTGGAAAGAGGAAAAAGATTTCTTGACAGTTCTGTGCATCTAACCCAGATGTTTTGTTTTGTCTAGTCAATAATAGCATGAATTTGGTATACACCTGCTTTCGATTTTGAGATGATCACCACATTTTTTAAGACTTTAATATTTGTCAACAAGAAAGGAGCGTGAGGAAGAAAAAGAAAAAAAGGATTAACAGTTTCATGTATAATAAGTAGAACAGGAAAAAAAATGACATTTCCTTTTTTTCCCATTGTATTGGGCTGTATGTTAAATACTTTGGGTTAGGAAAAGAAAAAAAAAAGAGCAAAATGTAAGTATATGGTTTTGAACTTGTCTTGTTTCTTTAAAAACTGGGCAACGAGGTCACCAGAGCTTGTAGGAAATGGAAACTGCACTTGCACAGGGACAGCTGAAGGCTGTCACAGCACGGCCGCAGTTCTGACTTGCAGCAGACTTTTTGGTTTCTTGGGCAAAGCAGTATAAACAAATACATAACTGCAAGCAGTTTCCATTAGGACTACTAAAGTATTGTGTTGTCATCTTAGATTTTTCAGTGAAATTAATCATCTGCAAACCTCAACAGTGATTTTGTCTGGTCAATTCAACCACCAAGATAACAAATGCATCCTAGGACATTTCTGTCTAGTCACAGTCACCTTAAAGCATGGTTGATGAGTGGAGGAGTAAAGCAAGCACATAAAGAAAGAAAGTGTGCTGGAGGACAGGACAGAAATGGAGAACGTCAACATATTTGCAACTGGATGATCAAAAATTTTGAGGCAGAAAGGCTGTGACTGCACTTACCCTGCCTTTCTACCACAGAAGAAAAACAACTTTTTGCAGAAACTATTTGCATATGACAGGTTTAAAGTCTCTTAATTCCCTTAAAATCTTAGGTATAAACTAATTTTGTTCTTTTAGCTTGGTATATACCTGTACTTCTAATCCCCAAATTAGGAATTCTCATTTTTGATCCTTAACCTTATCTAAATTTTATATAGTGTCCACAATTATAATCTATAAAAATCTACACATTTTTGTTCTCTGTGGTAGTGTTCCAGATTCTATTATTATTGAAGACCCCAGACCTAATGTACCAATATTAGTTTGCATCAGAACGTTCCTCCATCAAGTAACATTTTGAAATTTTCTGCTGTTCTAGAGGCAGAGCGGGTGAGTCATATGCCTTGGGGAAATGCTAAATAAAACCCTACACTACATGCTAATCTCACCCACTCTAGCAGACACCTCAAAAAAATTTATGTGGATACAGATAAGATGGGAACTGACAGAAAAGACTGCACATTAAAAGTGATATGATCTGTAAGAAAAATCTTTTAACCTCTAAACTGTGGAAAGAACATGGCAATGTAGTGAATAACTGCACTTCAAGCTCAGCTCTTAACCTCTTATTTATGAACTGAGACTTAATTTAAAGTGCTCATTTGTGTAATTTGCTGTGAATGACTCTTTCTACTAAAAAAATTCCCAATTCACAATTTGACTGTTCCAAAGAATTGCTTGGAGCAGTAGCCTAAGACATATGAAGGCATTTCAGTGTATCACTTGAATGCATTTTACAGGAAGAAGCATTGGTACACACAAACACAAAAATAACATGGGGTAGTCATTTTGAGCTATCCATGAGAGTACAAAATTGTTCCATCACAGATCACAAAAAAAAAGTGGTAAATACAATAGAAAATGAACACAATATACTTGTTTCTGGATTGTTGTGCCGTTCTTCACCAACTGTGATTAGTGGAGGGATTTGAAACAGAGCATTTAACAAGAGGGGCTTGGTTGAAGAGCAGCAGACAGGAGGAGCTGCAGACAACCAGATGAGTCCACCTCTTTGTTCATGTCTTAAGTTTTCTTAGAAGGAGAGGGTGGAAGTTTTACAACACCGACTTAAAATATGAAGGAATACTACTAACAGTTCAAAGCAAATCCTTAAAGGTTCATAAACCGGTTTGCTCCACAAGACAGTTGGTGGGTGTGATACACTTGCAGAGTAAGCCCCTGTGATACTGACTTCACATCTTTGGTCTATTTAAGAAGTTTCCTGCAAGAAGAATACACAACATTTGGTGCCCAGGAGGTCCTTTCATCGGCTTCTGTTTGCAATGGAAAGTATGCTTTTGTACTCTAGTGCCATGGTCATGGTTGCTACTGGAATGGCATCATTAGCTGAAAAAACCCTCTCTGATCAGAGGAATTTCTGAAAGCCTTGTAAGGCAGATTCCCCATTAAAGGAGCTATGACAGTTTACAACAGCTCATGATCTCACCCTGATTTGCAGCAGATTTCTTTTCTCCTAAGCTCTCCTTCATTTTGAGGGGCAAAAGGGTGATTAAGTTTTATTAATGCAGGTTTCTATGTTAATGTGAATTTGGAAACACTTCAAAGAATAAACTAAGGTACAAAGTAGACTGAAAATGGTCTTTGCTTATCTAATCTGAATACAGAAGAAATTAACACAAGACATGAAAGAACAAACAGGATAAAAACTTATTCAATTAAAATTTTTGGATTTATACCTATTTTTTAAGCCTTGTGAAAATTTGATCCATTAGCAGCAATGTAGATTAGCTAAAAATTAGACAATAGATTGCAAAATCAGTTAAATTACGCATCAAGGAAACATAAATGTTTCTAAAGATTTTATCTGAAGACTTTGAAAATTTTGGAAAGTGTATAAAAGTGAAAAATTGTTTTCAGCATATTCTCCCAGACACATAAGAGGACAAACCAGTGTGTTAAATTATTTTTCTAGTGCTTTTCATGCAATGAAAAGCTGTACAGTGCAGAGAGCACATAATTTTTTTATCAGTTCAAGTTACTGGAAGGGTTAAAAAAAAGGAAGGCAAAGAGTGCATATCCACTGACAGCTGGGCTCTCCCTTGATTGTTCTGTTCAGGAAGAGCAAAAGAGGCACAGAGCTTTTATAAGCCTATTTTGCTTTGACTGTCTGACTCCTCTTGTTCCAAAATCTATCAACATACAGGCCCTGCACTTGTGCATTATATTAACATTTACTTTGATCTGCATCCACCTCACCTATGGAAACTCCAAAGATCACCAGTCAGGGATTGACCCTCCTTGGGTGTTTTATGGTGCCCAGCAAAAGCAAGCCCAACTCCTGACAGTCCTTTTTGGTACATCTACAGCCACCATGCAGAGACACCCAGGCTAAACAAAGCTGGCTCAAGGCTTCTTGTGAACACAGGTAACATCATATTTTCTCTGGTCCACAATGAGCAAGCAACTTGTGGGAGCACAGTATCAGTTCCAGTTTGCTCCAGACAGTTTCATCCTCCTCCTTTCCTCTTGTCTGCCACATATTTCAAAGTTTTCCAGTTTTCAAAGCAATGAACTTGCCAAGGCCCAGACAACAGCAGTAGCCAGTGGCTGTGATGCAACCATAACAACTGCGGAATGTTTTTTATTGTTGAGGGAAGAGAAGTTTCTGGCATCTCTATGGAACTTACTCTGGAGCACTGCTGGTGTCGTGGTGGTAGTTGAAAGGGATCTTGGTCTTCAGAGAGAGCACCAAGCCTCCTGCTCTACAAACTGTTTTTCCTACTCCAGCACTTCTAACAAGCAAGATTGGTTCGCATTTTGTAATGAGTAAATCAATACAGTATTGGAGATGTGAAGTCTCAGATGTGTGAACAAAGATTGCCTAAAATTGAAAAGATAAAAAAAAAAAAATCAAACACACAACACAGTTTAGTTTTAAAAGCAAACAGTAATTTCTGTCTCTCTGGCTAGGACTGAATTCTAAAATGTCTAGAAACCTAATTAAAACATTCTGCCTCTTCTTCCAGAACAAAGTATTACTTAGTCTATCTGTCAAATTGAATACACATTACCTTGTGCCATGATTAACCATCCTTTGGGACATGGGAACAACATGTAAAATGTAGAATTTGCTTGTAACATTTGAGCTTTCTACTGCACATCATGTGACTGACTGAATGGCCTGAGCAGCACGTTATTACACTGCAGCCTAAGGCAAAGGCAACATACAGAATGTTTTCTGTGAGAAACACAGCAATTTCTTTATCATGCGAGATAACAAACACACTGCATAGGTCAGCAGGTACCTTACTCTTTCCAGTCCCTGCATTCCCAATGTCAAACACAGCGATGCACTGCCAGTAGCTCCTCCAGCTGAACAGCCTACCACACAGAAGGGACACATAGTGAGTGCCTTTCCTTTGCTATTGTACTTCTTATCAGAGAGACACAATTATTCGCAAAAATTGTCTCCCCCTCTACATTTCTATTCCCTTTAATAGGAAAAAAGTGAACTTGCACCTCTTGGCAGATTTGCCTCAGCTGAGCT
This sequence comes from Oxyruncus cristatus, assembly GCA_013399855.1. Classification (NCBI taxonomy): domain Eukaryota; kingdom Metazoa; phylum Chordata; class Aves; order Passeriformes; family Cotingidae; genus Oxyruncus; species Oxyruncus cristatus. The sequence goes on from VXAY01001664.1 coordinate 312,879, forward strand.
GATGTTGCATTAAGCAAAACTGTCTCCAAGAAAATGGTAAGAGAATTGGTGCAAGGTAACAAAAGCAGCTACCTCAACAAGTGAGAACAAATCCTATTCTGCCAGACAGCCACACAGTCCAGTAAGACTGTGCCAACCCAGAGATACAGAACAGTTATTCACAATATTACAATTTTGCCATCGTTTGCGGAGAGTGAATTCCACACTCAGAACAGTTGTACAGCTATAATTTGGCAAAATACAAGGTCAGTCTACTAAGTAATACATTGCTTCCAAAGAAATAGTTTTATGAGTCACAGAATGGAAATATCTTGGCTGCTTGTGGATTTTTGCCTCAGTGAAGAGCATTTACACTGATTTTCTAAAGTCTAACAGGATCTAACAAGATCATGTTCCTCAGTAATTAGCCTCTGTTTCACCCAGCTAATGGGAAACAAAAAACTCTATAGAAGGCTGACTGTAAAGTTCACAATATCCCAAAGTATAGTTTTTTGTCTTTCACCCTTCTGTCAGGATAATGCAAAAAGACAGACAAGAGCATAAAATCCTTTATAAATCCTGAGATCAGCCACATTTAACCAGCCTGGTTATTTCTGTTCCCAGCATACCCTAATAAAGGTAAGTAGTGTGCTATCACATACAGTAGATGTGGATGTTCCTTGAAGAAAGATGGGAATATATGCCCTTAGTAGTCCAGATAAGCACACTTTTATTTGGTCAGTGTACTAAGCAGTGTTTCTAAGTTTTCACTTTTTCCGCCTGTCTGTCATTCAAACTAAAATTTGTATTTAAATTTAACCTATAGGCAACTCATTCTCAGGAGTGTACACGCATATATATAGGTACATGCATGTTTTTAATGTGTGTAGCACAATGTGCATTATATTATACATAAATACCTGAGCACACAAAAGTCAGATGTAGCCATGCACATTCCAAATCCACTCCTTCTTATTTTTATGTTTTTGCTCCCTCACTCTTTTTACCTCACTATAAATAATTAACCAACAATGAATTTTCTACCAAGTACAAATGCTTGGTACTGAGCACAAAAAAATGTGTTTGTCACTGTAGATTTTAACTATACACAGCTTTTTTAAACAGGATATATTTTCTTACAGGCATATTTATCATACTGAGGAGCATTACTGCCATGACAAAATGCCTTTGAAATACCAAGTCATTGAGGGACACCTTATCAATACTGTAAAATACTCAAAAATAACCTTCATTTGCAATTGCAAACCCTTTTGCAACTATTTTGATTGAAACTCTCAAGGAGAGTAATTAAAGGCAATGAATTCTTTTACTTTGAAAATAAGCTCTCTTCAGGCTTCAAATGAAGCTTCAGGGTAGATTGTTTACCCATCTGTTCAAACTGTAGGTTCCTCTTCCTAGGAATATCCAGAGCTGGAAACAGGTCACTGATCAGGCCTGTGAAAATTGGGATATCATCTGTCACTACTTTAGGGAAATTAAAGTCTCTTTAGATTCACATAAGCACTTGGAAAAGGACAGCAAATAACATATCACAGGAGCACTAAAGCATTCTCTTTTTAGGATTCTGCTTTTATTCAAAGGCAAAACATCAGAAACAGCTCTTACTCTTAGATGCTTTTATGTAAAGATTTTAGTTGATCCTCAGGTCTGTTTCTTGTCTCCTTTTCAACAGCCCAGCAATCACCAAAACTGACTTGACAGCCTCAAGTCTCCAATCATAACAGTGCTGTGAAAATATTTTAACTAGTCATGTTAGCGCAGGAAATAAAACTAAGTGGTTTTTATGAAGAAAACAATTGATTTACACACAGAGTAAAATTACACATTTTTATTCACTTGTAGCCTTGCAGCGGCTTTTGGCCATTGTTATGGTTCTACTAAAGAAAAAAGGACAAAAAAAAAGGGGTGAAATCTATTTAATCTTCAGTATTCCACCACTTTGTTCCTTATTCTTAAATGGCAATATTTGTATCATCAAGTATTATTGTATTCACTGTATTCATTGCAACTTTACCTTCAGGATGAAATAAGGAAAGGAAAAAATGGCTTCCAAACTTCTACTAATTTGACCTGATGTTAGCAATGCTGTTTTGTTTCTGAAAAGTCAGATTGGACAGACTATCAACACATTTGCACCAGCTCCACCACCAAAGTTAAAGAAAAGATAAGCAGATAGGTAATCAGTCCAGAGAGAAAGTGTAAAAACGTTTGGTAAGTGAAGGGCAGAGAACAAGCCTGTATCCTCCTCTAAGCCCTACCAGTGGGAAGGCAGATACCCAGTGCAGAAGGCATAACTTTTTCCATGACACATATACATTGCAGTCCCTCTTTCTCATTTTTTAAGGGTTGTGTAATACTTACCTCTCTCCCTCTCATTCCAAGCTATACAGAAGGGGAAGGAGAAGGACTTTGAAACAATTTGAACAGCACCTTGACTGACTGGAGTAACCTAATACCCAGTTTTTAAGAGGTCTACCATGGAGTTACAGGTCTCTAAATTTAAGGCTACAGCAACACCTAAAGGTGTCCTTACAGCTCATGCAGAGATCCCAGATGGCCAATTTTGGTGCAGCCAGCAGTGGGACCAGATACCGTAAGAGCAGCTGGCTAAGTATGCGGATAACCAGCTCCTCTCTGACCTCTGTGCTGCTGTGGCCACTGTCTCCTTACATCAGCATGCATCACAACATTCGTGTTGGTCCACAGTTTCCTTAGTGTGTGCACACTACCCTTCCCTCAATCTGAAAAATCTGGGGTTGCAACCATCCTGCTTTCAGCATCCAAACTGGCTACCAGTTGGGTAAAGTTTGAGAACATATGATGCAAACCATACCTGGGAATTCCAAATAAATACAGCCAAGGTAGTATTATCACACCTAAACACAATTAAAAAAAAAAAAAAAAAGGAAAAAAAAACCAAAAAGCCAAACCACTCCAAAAACTCAAACCAAAACCAAAACCTGAAACAAATTCACAACTGAAAATTATACCATTTTTAAAGTTGACAGGTAACTCTGCAAGTGTGAATCAAATGCACTAAATATGTCACAAATGATGAAAAATAAAAAGTAATTTTCAAATTCAGGACAGTTCACAATCAGTAAATTTTTTTTCTAAGGTAATAAAGATGTCAATTATTGCATTGGAAATGAGTCTCCACATTTTAGAAATGGTACACCTATGCAAGGAAGTTAAACACAGAGCTGATAATGAAACTAGGAAATTTAGGAATATACTGTGCTTAATAAGCTTTTGGTTAGATCAAGGCAATTTTAGTTGTTGTTGTTGTTTTGCTGTCTCATGGGCTATTGAAGTGCAGGCTGTGCATCTCCACAGCAGCGTGGTGTGTGGATTGTCCAGTGTACAAAGACTTTAAGACGTCCAGGCTATTGGTGCCATGCCTGACATGCACGGCATGACAGGACCAAAAGTCCCTTCCTTCACTGCATGTGCACTAAAAGCCCTGATAACCCCGTTCTGCAGCAATTTTCATAGGCTAGGATCTTAGTGCCCCAAAGGTATATTTGAAGTTCTGTAAGTCCCCACACCGGGCCAATATTCTCAAAACTCTCTGAACTTCTGTATATTTTTCTTGGCAGCCCAGAATTTTTGTCAAAGGGATTTGATTTCTCCCATTTCCATTAAAAGTAAACAAATAAGAACATTCTAGTTTTTGCTTAAAACATTAATGTTAATACTATTATTAATACTATGATTAATATTGAACTGGCAAAGAATGGTATAAATTACTTTACTCAATACAGAAAGTACCCCCAGGACAAAGTAATCATTAGACTTGAGGCATCCTGGTTCTACTGAAGCAAACAATATTAATTATCTTAAGATATGCGTGGCTTAATTTCATTATCTCTAGAAAATGGCAAGAATGTGTCAGGAAATCTTCAGGATATTTAGAGATAATTTCAAAATTATGCAGGCATGAAAATAAAGTTGCTTTTGGTTTCATCATGGTCTTGCCTCCTATTTGCATTTATAGCTTAATGTTTAAGGATCTTATTAGACTGATAAAACTGAATATTAAGAATGTCTTGGGAAAAATTATACAGTTCAAAATTACTAAAAGAGCATACATACTGAGAAGAAATTATACAATTTCTAGATTTTAGGTTTTAAGATAATTCTGAACATGAATTATTTCTATTACAATAATTATTTAGAAATGCTACCCCCCATTTTTCAAAATCTCTTCCACTGTATTTAACGGGAAAAGTTTAAAGAAGTGTTCATCCAACTAGAATATGCTATCTGTTTTCCAGAATAATTCCTACTCTGCTGTTCTCTTCTCCAAATGATAAAGTTGTCTTTCTAATATGGATATTACACAGCAACACACTGTAATCAGTCACCCCAGGTATGAAGTGATGATATACCATTATTTAATGCAAAGTTAACACATTACAAATATCCCAAGATCAGAGGAGAGGAAACTTTCTTTCAAATTCATATCTGACAATAGGTTAAGGATGGACACGTGATTTAAAGTGTCTTCAAAATAAAAGATAAGGTTATATACATAAATCCCTGCTATTATTATACAATATTCACCTGCATTGGTATGGAGTATGTGTTGACATGCATCCAACCCAGAGACCCTCACCTGTTCAGGGAGCAGCTCCCTGCAGAGGGGTTACAAGGTGATAAACTTCCCGGTTAACAGACATGAGTCAATAAACCCTTCAGCAACCAGCGTAACTTCAGAGATCAGTTCAATGTCAGGGACAACCACGGAACAGGTTCTAGGAAAGAAAACAAACCCCATAATCCAAATACACAGATTAGAATTTAAACATAGTGAGAATAAGCCATTTAAATCAAATGTCTGATGTGTGCAAACATTTTTAAAAGCAGAGCTCAAAAGAGCCACAATTAAGAGTGTCAGTCAAAGCTTACTTCAAAGCAAGAGGAGCTAATTAGGCACTGTTGATTGTTAATATTCAGTAACATTGCTGCACACAAAGGAGGCAGTTGAGAAACACAGAGACAGGTACTGCTGAAACCTAGATCAGGCACAATCTGCTGTGGTGTCATTTGTCACTGACAACTAGAGGTTACAGCCAGACCTGGAAGTACAACACCCTACCATTATGAAATATGCCTTAATTTTTTAAAGCACTTTGATTTTTTTGGAGGGCTTTAATGCTTTTATATGAAGTCTTGATTTCTTTTTCACTGTTTCTTTTTTAAATATAACCTCCAGTTCAAACTTTTAGAACAAAATCACAGACATATTAATGATACAAATGGGGGAAATCTCATTAAATCTCATTTAAAAAGTAACACAAAGTAACATTGCTATTGCTAAACAATACACATTTAAAAAAAATCACTACTTAGGTTATATATTGGCGAAGAAGAAATCTTGAATTTTTTGTTCAGGCCAGCTACAAACCACCAAATTTGTACCTCAGAGCACTTCTTCACTCCTGCAAAACAAATATTTTTTTGTTCGCTATTCATATTTGAATATGATGAAATTAAGACTGGTAATTTAAGTCAGCAGTATATTTCTAACAGAAATGAATAACATAGTCTAGGAAAAGGGTAAGAACCCCTCTGCTAAACAATTTTTAAGCAAACTATTCTCTAAGAGGCATTTCTTCATAAGCCCAAACAAGGCTGCTATGTGTGTTGCATTCAATTATAAAAAATGACTTGCTCGTCTACCTACCACATTTATTACACTTCTTGCAAATAGAGTAACTGCCTATACAAGAAATATCAGGCTAGTAGGATTTATTATGTCTTCTCTCTCTTGTGGGATTTTATTCAGTGGCAAATATGTGGAGCTAATGCCTTAGCAGTTACCTCCCATCTTTCCTGTGCACTGTACAATAGATATGAGCTGTTACAGACATCAGCTACAGGGCTGAATTCCTGAGTCTCAAATGCTGCAGTTCATATTATAATTTCAAAGACTTTTAATTTGGTTTATTTTTTTGTGAAAACCAAGCAAATGTAAGACTTCTGCTTTATGCAGCGAGTAGATTTTGCAAATTAAAAAAACAAACAAACAAGCAAACAAACAAAAAAACCCATAAAAAACCTCCAACCCCAAAACCCCAACTAAAGCCAAAGAAAACCATAGTAGAAAGCAATGATTTGACTTTATCTTTCAGCAGCGATCTCGTTAATTAATACTATTGCATGTCCCTTACCCTTTCTTCCCAAAGAAAAAGAAAAAGGACAACAAAAATAATAGACAAACAAGAAAAACAAATCACATGCATTTTCCATTCTCTGGTAGTCCACTGAGAGATGAAACACCTGGTAGTGACAGGCAATGAACCCTCCTGCTTTCTTGTCAATACCACACTCAGCTGAATGTGGAAGATGTGGCCACCAAGACAGCTGGCTCTGAATGTAGGAGGGGTGGCAGCCACTCAGCACAGACACAGGGGTCCCCGTCCCCCTGTCTCCTTTTGTGCAGTGGTCTGAATTAAGGGACTATTATTGTCCTCTTGTGCAAATCAATTCTGCTTGGCCTTGAGGGGCTCCGAGTTGGCAATAAATGAGAAGGCTTGGTAATGCTACAGTCAAGCTGTGAAATATTAACACCCCTCCTCCCTCCATTTATACGGAAGCACGATGTATCTCTCAGGGTCTCCCTCCAACTTTTGGTAAGACTCAACTACAGCAGCTTGCTTAGACACATTCTTTGCAGAAGCATACAAATTCAAATCCTACACTCCTCCTTGTAAGCAGATATTACCTAGTGCTACAAATCAGTGTAATTTGGGCTCAACATGAAAACTGATTGTTGCTGCTACTCCTGAAGCAGGATGTTTGTCTGGCAAGAGGATGAGATGTGCCTGAGCAAACAGCTTCCTAACTCTAGCAGACTTTTTGTCTTTCTGCAGTGAAAGCATGTAGGTCTATGGTATCAGGAATTCCACGGTTAAAGCAGAAAAAATAAACCACACCAAGATCTGGACGTACTTTTAACGCAGAAGAAAATACTACCTGTATTTGAACTTGCTCACAGAAGCAACAGTGATGCCTGGTTCTATCTTTTACAAATCCAAGAGCTTTACTGTGCAGATAGCACGTGCATACTTTTGCTTCCCCAGACAGCCTGACAATGCTGACAATGCAGCTTGCCTCACTGAACTTCAATATGTTAAGAAATGAAATCACAGAATAATTTCTTTCTCAAGTCTTGATTAAATTAGTGAAAAGTGTCAATGCAAGAGTCAGGTGACAACTTTTGCACAGACATGCAGGTGATGACTTCTTTTTAAGCAAGGCCTGCACCATAAAGTTCAAAGGACAGCTCCAAAAGTTTATTGGAAGAAATTGGCATTGTTTTACTGGCCGTCAGGCTGGAGCAATTGCTTGTGGACTTAATTCTCAGAAACATCATTTGGATATAAACTCACTGAGCACGCAAAATATATTCAGTTCTTTTAAATTCAAAACTTTCTTCTTCAAAACATTAGTGGTAAGATACAAAGCATAAATACACACTTTAAGAAAAAGATGGTGGGCTGTCTCATAGTATCTAAAAAGCATATGACTGTTTTTGATGTGCACTGCCCCTTTCAGCTTCTCAACGATCACACACTCAATATCTTACTAGGTGAGAGTCTGAAACTTCATTTTCAGCTGGTAGTTTTGAAACATCTATGAATACTTTCATGCCTACACCCAACCAAGAATGTGATAGCTAGACAGTTTTCAAATGGTGATCTTACTACTTTCTTACTACCAAGAAATACGAATCTGTTAAAAGAGAGGTAACACCAAAAAAGTGTTAAAAGAAAGATAATACTTACAAAAAGGGAAAGTTTACTAGAGCTTATCAAACAGAGGTAGCCACCAGTTTTTAGTAATCTGTGGCTTCTCGGGCCAGCACTGAATTTGGAAGGAAAAGACCAGACTGCTAGAGTCACAAAGAGTGCATATTGCTGAAGCATGTCTACAGGATGAATCTTCTCTTGAAACACGCAGAATAAATGAGACTGGTAGGGATGAGGTGGGTTTGAAAAGGCCAGGAGACAGCATTGAGTCAAGAAAGCAGCAGAAGAACATGGGACAGTGGAAACACAAGGTATGTCTCAAAAGTGCTGGAAAACCCTGGAACCACTGAGACTTCTTGCAAAGTTAAATCCTGTCAAACTTCTTACCCATATGATGCCATGGTCTCACATGGCGGGACATGAATGGGGCCAGAGTTTCAATTGCAAAGCTTTAACTGGATGTCATAGGTTTAGCCCCTGTGCTTTCTGCACAGTATTATCAACCTATAAATTTTGCTACTAATTAGGAAGAGTTTGCACAGACAAAACAGATCACTTTGAAATGGGGGTAATACTAAGATTTATTGCTACACTACAGAAACTAAGGGGAATACTTACATATATATACACATATACATACAACTCTAACTAGTTTTCTTATAATAGCACACTTATATATGTACAAATGCCCCCCCTCTCCTCTTCTTCAAAAACAGTCCAGAGGAAGAATGAGAAGGGAGGAAAAAAAAAAGAGTCTTTAAGGTAACAGTTCCATATCTCTGTAGCTCGAACCTCTCTCTCTTCACTGGAATGCAGAGAAGTTTACTCCCACCTTGCTGCTTGCTTACAGCTGCTGAGGGTTTTTTATCATGTCGTCACTACAAGATTCAGGGCTCTATGGAGGTTTCTTCCACGAGGAGTTTCAGGGGAGGTTTTCTTTTGTCTCACCACCCCTCGCCGGGATCACAGGGGTTCTGGGTCTCTTTGGCTCAGTCCACACCCAAGAACACTTCCTGATGCTGTGCT
>VXAY01001664.1:322074-359367 GCA_013399855.1 Oxyruncus cristatus
TTTCTCCACCGACCTTGGCAGCTGCATTGTTATCTCTTGCTTTCTGCCGCTCCTCTCAGGGCTGGAACTCCTTCTGTCTCAGCTGAGCAGTTTTTCTTTGGAGTTTCTTCTCCACTCTGCTATCTGCTTCAGCCAGAGGCTTCGGTGCCATGCCTGCCCCTGGCCCAAGGCCAGGGGCGGAGGGCTCTGGCCCCCCACTCGGGGAGGCCTCGCCGCCTCACTTACATCATGGCTCCGAGTTCCTTCTGCCCACACACAACTACAACAACCACAACAACCCTTCTTTTCCGGTTTGAGTTAAATTATGTAATTCGTAGAGACGTCACAGAAGTCTCTAATTGGCTGCCTAGCCGGAATTTTACCTGGAACTAACCATCTTCTACTCTAAAACTGAGGGGAATGGGCTAAACCATGACACTGGAATCTTGTAGGACCAGGATTTCAGTGACATTTGTTGCTACATTTTGAAGATAAAGTTATTTTAAGGTAGTATATTATACAGGTGATTTACTGTTTCCATCTACTCCCTCATTTACAAAGGGTTCCAGAGGAACTTTGGAAAAAGAAATTACTGGTTCAGCATTTATAGCCTGCGAAGGACAATAAAGACGCACTGCTGAAATACTCCTTTTTCTTTTTCCTAATTGTATCATGGATAGTCTTTAACTGTACTACCACAACTGACTGAACTACCAAGGTGCGACTGAACTCATCAAAGCACCCCCAAGCTCCTGTCAGGACCAAATCTTTACAGATATTCTCTATGGAATAAAATCAGAAGTGAAAGATTTAAAGTCTTTTTCTTGAAAGCAACAGTTTCCAATGTAATTCACATGAAAAAGAAGCTAAACACCAATCTCCATACTGCTTAGCAGAATATCTCATGTTGTCATCCATGCGTTCTGAACAGTACACATGTGTTCTGAAGATGTACACCATTATACCAAGGGTACAGCCTAAATCTTCAGTGGTCTCTGTCTTACCTGTGCCAGCTGGTTCTTCAGGAGAACCACTTACTTTTAGGTCGAGAGCTTGGGTTAGAGTAATGTAACACTTTAAGTGACTAAGAAAAGTGACTGTTTGCATTGCAATGAACTTCTGCAACATCAGGAGGGTGGTTTTTTTTCTTCAAACCTTATGTTTCTTGGATGATTTGTTCCAAGACTTTCTCATAAAAATTTAATGTCCTGAGCCACAAATGTACCTCTTCCACGTTCATGTAAAATCATGGTGTGAAACTACTTGGAAAATGCTTATTTTAGAAAACTAACCTCATCAGCATTTTTTAGCAAGAAGGAACATCCTATCAGTGGTCACATAGGACAGGAAACAGGAGACTGTAGTTGCTGCTTTGCTTATTTCAAAGACTTAAGCCCCAGAACTGGCCCCCCCAACTGAGGGCCGTAAGCGTTAAGCCAGTCAGAGTGGCTGTCTGAATCTTTTTTGATCACTTATTTTAAAAAGAAATTCCATACTGGAGTAGAAACATATCCAGGAAAAAAAAAATAAAAATCAATGTATGTGGTGTGAAAAAAACTAACAAACTGGTTTGGACTTTTACATGCAAACAACAACAAAAAAAAATTGCTGAAAAGTCCTGATTAATCTTGATAGAGATCCACTCATACTCCCCTCCAGACTAGACACTGAATACATACATATGCAAAGAATATTTCAGTTATTTTAAATGTAACAGTCATTAAAAACATACCATTACATAAGTATGCACACCTAACATGCACACACACGCTCAAAGATATTGCGTCTTAATAACATTTGAGTTAGGAAAGAACACTGAACTTCTAAGAAACATTTAACTTTTTATTCACTGAAACAAGTAAAGCAGACTCATTACCTGTCAGTCAAAGGTGTAATAACTAGCCAAGGGGTATTTCCCAAGTGCTCATAAATGGACTGAAACTGAGCATCAGTAATGTTGGTAAAACAGTGTTTCTGGACACCATCCCATCTATGGCGTAGCTCTGACAACCAAGCAAAAGCTCTGAAACTGGTGGTCTAAAAAGCCATTGCAGAGTCATGATGCCAGGTAGGAACTATTCAGATAGAAGAAACACCACCCATCAGGATGCTGTCATCATTATGTCTCACACTTCATTCCTAGCCACTTAGGACCAATAACTACTACAACCAACTATAAAGGATTAGATGCACCTTGAGGCATTTGTGCTTTTATATAGATGAAAGTGTAATAGGAGATCATTTTAATGGAGCTATTTCAGCAGTACGCGTTGTCACTTACTAAGCCAAGACCTCTCCTTACAAAAAATGAAATCTTTGCCTGGGAGCAGACATTACTTTGACCTGAATGAGTTTCATTTTACTCCTCAAGCCTTGTTTCTTCTTATCTTAATGCTGTCTTCGAAAACCATTTTGTTTCTGAGGCTCAGGAGGTCAAAAGGAAAGTGAGAATTCTTTCCTATTTCAATCCCCATCCAGTGAAACGTTTTGTTCATTCAAACCAACAGCATGTGCCAGTTACCTTAGGTTTACCTGAACAAAGTTACACATAGAGTGAGCACTTTGGTTTAAATAAGCATTGAAAGAGTGAGCTGTATGCACTTATACAGAGTCACCACAGGAGAGGAGTGACTTGCTTTAGAGATGCATGTGTGCCTCTAAAAGGAGATCAAATCACACTGTGAATTACTGAAGGCAGAATAAACTGTGCATGCAAAATACAGATGATTCAAATGTACACCTTCTGAGCTCAAAGGCTTGCTAATACATCTCTGGCATGAATGTCTACAGTGCAAATGGCCATGATTTTTTGATGATCAACCAAGGAAAGTTCTCAACGCAGCATAGTAATAAGAGCATTTCTCCAAGTGACCTGAAAAGATTTAGGTAACCATCTAAAACCTCAGACGGACCTCAGCAACATCTACCATTATTGCTACTAGACATTAGTTCTGCCTACATCATGAACTAGATCACCATAAAAACTGGTTTGTATGTACAAATTTGTTGGTATTAAGCCTGCAATGCCAGAAGAAATCCTAGTTAAAACAGATGTTTGAGCCACCTCTAAAACAATGACAATCCAGATGAGCACAAATACTGCAAATGGTCAGCTAGGCAGGGTAGGAGGAATGGATGGATAAGATGACGTGCAAGAAGTTGAATTGTAAATCCTGTGGTTAAAATCTCCATAGAGATATGCACCAGACTCTGCAAAAATTGTACTAATTGCGTGAGAACATTTATTGGTAAACTAAAAATAGCCCTTAGAAGAGATCAGCGACTTACATTTTAAAAATAGGCAATGCAATAAAGGGATGATCACAAAATATGACATGAATTACTATACAGGGTTACATAGTAGGAAGTGACTATGGAATTATTCAGGTTTCATATTAACAAGAGGAAAAAAAAAAACCCAAACACAGCTACTGCATGTAATTCTAAGGAGGAAAATATAATTAACTTCAATAGAAAGATATAGTATCTTTGCTATTACAGGGAAATTTTAGACAACTCTGTCAGGTATCCATCACCCCTTTAGAGTCTCTTTCTTATTTTGCATGTCCCTTCAGCAGATACTCTATGTTGAAAAACAAAATGAAAACTACCGAAATTTTTCACAAAGAGAAAGCGTACTCACAGCAGGGCAGAAACCATTCAGAAGTTGGAGGTAAGCAAGGGCAAAGCAAAAATCAAATGGCAGAAGGCACCCTTCTGAAATGGGATTAAACTAATCTTAGGAGTAAACTGGTTGGTTTGACAAAAACAAACCCAACAACTTTGGCTTCTTTACACAAATATGTGGGCTTAATTTTGTATGCATACTGGCTGCATACTCTGTTCTTAGCACATAGCTCTGTTCTTAGGTTAATGTCTTATCTTTGCCTTTACCTTTCATCTCAGTTTGGAATAATCCCACAAAATACATGGAATAATTAATTAAAATGTGATAAAAATGACAATGAGGTAACAGAAATGGAACCAAAAGCCGTGTTTCTTTTTCCAGTCAGTGTAAATAGCAGTTTATTTACTACAGTATTAAAATTATCCAATATGCCACTCATATCTTTTTACAGGACCATTTTCACACTGTACTTATTTTCTCTGAATTAAACAAAAAGAAAATATCCATTCCTGCTTCTTGTGGCAATCCTTTGGGGCTGATGCCAAGCCCTCATCCAGCCTACCAAATGCCACTTCTACACCTGAAACCCAACAGATTTGTGAAGCAGTGAGTTCACTCTGTGCTGGGTAGTAAAAAAATTGCTGTTCTCTCTGCTTCTCTTCACAGGCCAGTATTGCCTCCGTTGGTTCAGAGACTTACCGGTTTGTGTGCAGTCTTCCAACCAAGACTCTAGCTTTGAAGCAAAAAACATAACATAAATGGTATGTTTTATACTAAAAATAAAGGAAGTTCATCTCATTAATCTTTACAAAGGATTTTCTTTGCATTAAAAGTTTTTACTAACTTGAAATGAGAGTGGATATTTTCCCTCCGTTTTCTCTGTTACTGCCCCTTCATTAGAATTTAGAAGAGATGACATTGCTTTGTTTTACAAATCCACTTGACTGGAACACCCAGACATAATGTCTTAGAGCTCCAAATATGAAAGTCTGGAGTTTTTGTGCTTGCAGATACAGAGTAAGGCCAGACAATACCGTCTTTCCTATGTCTCTATGTACTCAAATGTAGCTGTGTCCTGGAGAAACTATCTCTAAGAGGCAAGCTGCATATATTTGTCCATTCAGTCTGGGGCCTCCCTGCTGAGACAATCAATCATTAGAACCACAAGCAACATTGATTTTATGCAATGTGAATGCTTATGCATTCAGCACTGTTCTGAGAACAATAAGTTATTGTCTCAGAAGTTGCTGATCTGTTCTCTCTGACCTACCACTACACAGCACAAATACTGGCTGGCCAATTAGCAAATATAAGGCTCAAAACCAGCTGAAACCCTGTTCAGATGATAGGGAATGTGTGAGAGCACTGGAGGTCTAGAAAGGTGTGTGCTAAAGGATAAGAGAGGAGGGGATCTGAAACTATATAAAAAAAGATGATATAAAAAGGGCAAAAGAGAGGAAGTACGTGAAATGCAACATTTAACCATAATCTTGATCAGTTCAGTGACTTTCAGTACCTTTTTTTTTTCTTTTTCATTGCTCCAAAACAGTAAGCTCTCTACACTTCTTTTAAAAAACACCTTATATACAAGGGGCAGATAGACAATTTTTAAAATTATTAGTAAATTACACAGCTTTGGGTAACAAAATGTTATGGGTTTATTATTATTTATTTATCATTATTTTTTCAAAATTTACATTTTTAAAAGTAGCATCCCAAAGAGGGCAAAATCCATGAAGGAGGTTTCACATAATTCAGTATACCTGACCATTTGAGCCACATTTGTCATGAAACAGAACACACTCCTTTTCTCTGCCCAAGGGCAGCATTTATAGATTCCTTGAAATTTATGATCAGCAATTCTCTTAAAAAGTATGGTAAGATGATGGGCTACCTGCACCTAAAAATAGGAGATGTATAAGGAAACCATTTACCTTCAGTTTGAGTCAATCACAGTAATGTATACTTCGGTTGAAGTGGATGACTGCCTGACTGTTGCATGATTACTACACACAAGGTTTTGATGGGAAAAGCTGGGGCAAAATAGTCACGGATAAATCAGTGAACAGAGTTAATCTCACTACTCTTCTGACTTTCAGTTGTCAGTCTGAAGGACAAAACTCAATATAAAACTGAGAAGTCTTGAAATTGTTATTAATTTTCGCTAGTGCCTATATCACAAATTACCTATTGAGGTCTAAATGTCTTGTGTAACTAGATACCTCTGTAAAGACTGTGGACTCTGAAAATTACTGTCTACACACCAGCATACTCTATGCCTGACAACTAGAACGGAAGGTTTGTTTGGTTGCTCTTATATGTGGATGAAACAAATCACTGAGATTTAGTTACATGAAGAATCTACGGGAGTCTACCATCATGCTTGAAAAGGCTCTGTGTTCGAGCCTCACAAGTCCTTCATCCTCTTGGAAAGTATCAGTTCTTCTGTTAAATGTCACAGCCCTTCAAAAAAAGGCTTAGCCTGAGGTACACTAAAAACTCTAGCACTGAGAATTGATGGCTGTGGCTGGATAGTAACTGAGGCCAGGAGTATCATCTGGCATGTAGATAACATAGTATGAAGCTCCTGAAATACATCAAAGTGCCTATCCATTGTTCTCAAAGCATCACAAAACCAAGCAGATCATTGTTCAAGGGAGGAACACAGAAGGATGGTTACAAAAACATTCCTTGTACAATAGCAGCTCAGTTAGTAGCAGCCTAACAGACACCATAGATCTTTCAGTCTTACTCATCATCACTACACATAGCATGCCTGAATCTGTGCTAGAAGGAAAATAGATTTGATGATCTCACTGACCTTTCCATTTCTAATTCCTGCAAACCTACAATCCAAAAACCCAAACAAATGCAATTTTCACAGGCTAAATTTCCAGCAAAGGCAGCCCAGGGCCTGTAACACGTCTCTCATCTCTCCTTGCTGAATACCTTCTACTTGTCCTAGTTTGGGGAAAAAATGTTTACTACCTTCCTTAGGCAAAGTGTTCCTGTTTGCGAAGTAAATTAATGCTCAGAAACAGAGGTGCAGTTCTATGATACTGTCACCTCACACAATTAGCTGGAAAACTTGCCTTTCTGTAAACAAAATTAAATACATTCATACACAAAGAGGCTCACCTGTTTTGGCTATGTTCCTTTTGAAAGGATGTCTAGCAAGTCTGCTGAAAAAAACAAAATAGAAGCAAGGAAAAGATGTGTGCTTGGTTTCTATGTAGGCAGACAAAGCTTTTTCACAAAGAGCAAGTCTGAAAATACGACAGAGATTTTAACCACATATGCCCTTAATCACTCTAAAGCCAAGAATTCCCTTCCAGTTAAGGTAAAAATCATACTAAACAGTACAACAGAACAATACAATCCACTTTAAATTTAAAATTATAACAATGAACATAGTTGTAAGGAAGAGAAGGTGGCAAACCTTACATGTTTCCTTTCCAGAAAATGAAAAGGAACATCATCTTGTAATAATTAAGACCAAGGAACCCAAGAGAAGGGAATTTTGCCAGAGAAGTTCCTAAAAAGGTAAGTCTGGCTAGGGGCAAAATCCTCTTTGACTTTCCAAAGAGTCCAGCCTTGGCAAGTAAGGGAAAAGAAAAAAATGTCTTACTCAACAGGGCAGTTATGTGCAGGTAAATGAAAAAAACCCCCAAACCAACAAAACAAAACAACAAAGAAAGCAGCGGAAAAGAACCAGTTGAATGTGAGAGCAAAGTAGCTATTTTTTTCAAGATGCACATTTTATCTTTGATGTATGAATGGTTACAAACCTGAAAACACATGTTCCTATTGACACAAAAAGTGAATAAAAATACTTTTTTTTTGGCATATAGTAAGACATGCCATCGTCCATGTTTTTAAACTGCAGATTTAAACAACTAGAAATATATTTAAAATTTCAAACATAGAACTTCCCTATAGACTGTTACAGTAGATTAGCTTTTCAGAATTGCCCATAATGAGAACTTTCCATGGCATATGTAGATTGAATTATAGGTACTGAGAATGCAGAATCTTCACTATGCAAGGGTTCAGTGACGTTTTTTGGTCAGAACAAACACTTAAGGCACAGTGTTTTGTGTCAAATGTTAGGGTTGATTGCTGTACTTAACTTTGCCAATATTAAATAACAGACCATAAACTTGTATTTTAACCATCATTGTTCTAAATGATATGGAGTATCTCAGATACTCAGAAGTATCGTATCTCTATGTGATTCCAAGAGGTTAAAAAACTAACAATGAGTAAATAAAAGAAGATATTAAAGACATGTGAAGGAATGACCTCCAGAACTTTGTCTCAAATCCTGTCACCAGCAACCGCCAGTCCACGTAGAAGGAAAACAAGGCAAATAATTACTTTCATTTTATAATAGAAATGCAAAATCCACTTCCGGTATTTTCCCAAGTAAGCCTGAGACTCTCATAATAATGTTAGTTCAGTGGGTTAGAAACAAGTCTATGAAAGAAATACTCAAATTAGCTGTCAATATGGTATTATTTAGGAAAAAATTCTAAAGAATTCAAATGCAAGATATAAATTAATAGAAACTAATAACTCTACTAACTTTGAAGTCTCTGTTGATTTAATCAAACTTTTTTGCATCTTTAAGGCAGCTGGCTTCTGATGTTTTCAGAGCCAGTGAAACTACCTTCTAGAAAAGACCATGTGCATTGAAGTTCCATCCAAATGAAAACAGCAGAATCTGCCACATTTATTTTGCCAAACTTTCACTTGTTCAGTGAAATATACCACATATTTACTTTTCAGAATTATTTGCAGCTGAAACTAGAAAAATAAAAACCCCCAGAAAACTGCACTAATCAAAATAATTTATCAAACAGAGGAACTAGATAGCTAGAACTAGTAAGAGCTTAACAAATTCTCCTGTAACTGTTACTGTATATCACAACATAAGACATCTTTAAACAATGAAAATGCACAGCATATTATTAAAGGATTTTAAAAAAAAGAAGAAAATACAAGCTTAGAAAGCTGTGATTTTGTTTAACTCCTACATGGAGACAAGAATTTTTTTAGAATATATGCAGTTACATAGCATACATGTAAATTCCCATTACTAACACCTGGAGAAAATATAACTCTCTGCAATAATGATTCAGGAAAAAAGTTTTATTTAAAAGTGTATCAAGGGAGTGAATACTGTTGATACAATATTGCTATTAATTAAATCCTTACTTGATTGCTATCTAAAGTTTCAAGCAGCTGTTCATCTTACTTCAATTTATTTCCTCTGATGCTCTTCATAAGAAATTCAACGGCTATCCATGTTTGGCTGATTAGTGCCAAAATCTGGGAATAAGAAGAGTAATAATAACATCTGTCTCTCTCTCTCTCTCTCTCTATATATATATGTCACATTTCATAGTTTGAGCTGGTAACTTTAATTAAATTATATTTAATTCATAGTGATGGTAAACTACACCACAGACAAGAAGTTAATTTCTCTAGGCTGTGAATGCTGATTCCTAGGTAAGTCACATGAAAATATTCACTTCTATCATGACCTGCTTGGAACAAAACCTAATCAGACAAATAGTTTGTTGTATTCTATTCTGAAAAGAAAAAAAAACCCAGAAGAAAAAACGTGCACCTCTCTCTTTTTCAGTACTCAACTCTTGCACAGCATTGACAACTACACTGTGGGCTTCATTTTCTAGTTTTATGAAGCTGAAGTCCTGGAAGGTCTGTCAAGGTAGTATCTTCCATCTTAAAAGCCTGACCTGTAAAGTAAAGAAACAGCAGAGAGCAAAATAAGTCCATGACCAAGAAAAGTCATATAAACATATAACAAAGTGTTCAAATGGTATCTAACTAAAAAACACAACAAAATAAATTATATGCACTCTAGATATTGGATATACTTTTAGATTTGCACCAGAAATGTGAACTTAATTGGCCTAGGTGAAATGTTTCTTGATGCTGTTACCGTGGGGGTTTTTTGTTTTGTCCTGTACTATAATATACTGTACATCTTAACACTAAAAGGCAAGTTTGTTTGCACAGCTGCATTGAATTTGATGTAAGCTACAGACACAGTATTTCCAGACTAGGAACCTTGGGGAGTGGTGGGGGTATTTGCTGTATTTTGTTACTACTTTGTAAGATATAAATTAAAAAAAAACCAACTAAATTTGTTATCTATGATTGGAAAAGATGACAGTCAATCCTTTATTCATTATTTTTGTAAAAAAAGAAATTCACAAAATTTTTGTGCTAATCCTGTTTAGGAGCTTTCTGCATTAAAAATAATTTTAAATGGTCTTTTATTAAAACTGTATGTGATAAATGACTGGTATAGGGAAATAGAATAGAGACATTACGTTACACTCACTCTCTTGTGCTTTCAGCTTTATATTTCTTTTTACTTAAAAAAATGAAATAAAATTAAAACATTTGTAAATCTGTCTTCAAATTTTTTTTTTCAAGTGATTAAAAAAAATGTATTCAAATTTTGAAAATTGACAACTCATCTATATTATAGCGTAGGAACCAAAACCACTGGGATTCTTTTTGAGAAATTGAAATTACTCTTTTTTTTGGTTCATAGAACCTTCTTTGGTTTTCCAGCTATATGATCAACAATTGGGTTAAAGGTATACATTGCTTCCTCTTCTGGCATCCCTCACTTTTTTCTTTTTTTTTTTTTTCTTTTCTATCTACTGTCGGTCAACAGTCTCCCTGTGAACTCACTCTGTGCACCATGTCCTGGGTTCCACCAAAAGCAGAGTGGCCACCTCTACTCTGCTCTTGTGAGACCCTTCCTGGAATTATGTGTCCTGCTCTGGTGCCCCCAACATAAGAATGATGTGCACTTGTCAGAGTGAGTCCAGAGAAGCGCCATGAAGATGATCGGAGGGCTGAGAGAGTTGGGATTGTTCAGGCTGGACAAGAGAAGGCTCCGAGGACACCTTACAGCACCTTCCAGTACCAAAAAAAGGGCACAGAAAAAGAAAGCAGGTGCAGATGTGTGTGAAAGTTACAGTTAGCACAAGAATAGGGAAGATTTTATTTGGTTTATTGATTTATGTGGCAGGTAAGTCCAAGACCACAAATATACTTTCCAGTATGTCATTTAATGTAATGGAACTGTATTAACACCGTATTTACACAGTGATTTTATTACTCCAGTTGGATCAGAGCCATTTAGTTTAACACAGCCCTGATAATTTAATTATAGTTTTGTTATTAATTATTTAACAGCAGATAGAACTATACATAAATTAATACATTTGAAACCACTGATCAGAGGAGTAAGGGAGACTCATATACCCACCGGAGCATGATGAACATGACACAAGTGATCAACTCACAGGCAGTGAACAGCATCTTTTGTGTTCCAGGAGCTGGCATATGTGCCGCAGGGAATAATGCAAAAGCAGAAGGAGAATACAGTTATCTCAATCCTCTCCTTGCTTTTACCACACCTATCACAAAACGACAACCCCCAATGTCAGAACTGGCTTAGACAGAGTCCACAATTCTGAAGCAATTTAAGCCAAGACATCTACCATGAAGTCTGCTTTTTCTCTTAAAGTACTAATAATTGGGCATGCAATTAAGCTTATTTATTCCTGAATGAAACAAATATGTAAAGAAGAAATTTTATACCCATTAGGTTCAAGACTTTATACTTAATTAGTATACTGTCTGTCAACCATAGTTATTCCTCCAGTGTCCTGCAAATAGTCTGGGGGGTCTTTGTTGTTATTTTTGCTTTATACTTCCCTTGTCCCATGGAAATTGTCTTCTGCAGGGCTACTGTCAACAAAGCATTGCAAATACCTAAAGCAAAGAAAGTGTCCTCCCTTTAAAAATGAGTACCTTGCCTGCAGCTCCCAGCACTCTGAAGCTATGTCTGTGAGCAGAGCAGATTAACCTCTGCAAATTCCACCTGTCTCTAAAAATGACTGTCAACAGGTGAGGTCTGTCATAAACCCCCAGCCTCTTTATTCTTTCACGTACTGCCTCAGCTCAGAGAAGTGCCAGCATGGTTTTATCATGCACCTCCACAGGAAGTGGAAACTCACTCAGAAGAACAAAGTTTTAGAGGAAAGCCCCCAAAACAAAGCATGTTCCAGAAAATTCAGTCTGGACAGAAGTAATAAATCCACTGCAACATCAAAGTGGGTGGGAAGAATGAGGAAGGGGTGGCACTGAGACAGATAAATTGCTGAAATAGACAGCTATGGAACCTGCCTTGGCAAACCTTTTGAGCTGCACATCCATCTGTTCCACATTAATCTCTCTCCACTGGGTTTTAGCCCAATCATCAATGCTGCTCTGAAACAGAAAGTACAGATAACAGCGTCAACAACATTTGGTAAAGAAGAGCTTCTGGTACATAACAGATAAATGGATGCAGGGAAAAGCTCATCACACTGCAATAGCTCCTGGACCTTAATTTTTTCCAAACCTACACCACCACTACCTAGAAAGCACACATAATAACCCATCTTCTGAAAATTCAACCCAAAGGCCAAGCATTTTACCAGTTTCATGCTTTTGCTTTCATCAGTATCTAGATTTTTAACCTTTCCTATGAAAAGCAATTTGTTGAGGGAAACAGAACTTCACTAGACTGATTTCCCATACAGGTCTGTACACTGAATTTTCTGGACTCCAGCTTCTAACTTTGTAGGGCTTTCCAATTCACAGTCCTCAGTTCCGAAGTGAAATTTTCTGGATTTCTGAATTTTTACTCCATTATTTTAATTGTTCAAGCAAGTTATTGGTCTTGAAAAGTCTCTAAATGAAACTACAAAGTCTGTTTTGTTTCGGGAATATCTTGAAATTAATTGTCTTGAGAACAGATATTTTTACTCTGGGTACCCTCAAACATAGCAACGATAATATCAAAACCAAAAAGAACATTAAAATCTTTTGTATTTTAAACTTTTTTTTTAAAATCAAAACTGTAACACTTCTAGGATCAAATTAAAAGTATAACATTAAAATGTATTCTAAATTTATAAATAATTTTAAGAAAGATATTAATATCAACACGAAAATCTTATGTTAATATCAACACGAATATCCCAAACTTTCTTGAGCAACTGCAGTTCTTTTCAACATGGTTTCATGCGCTTGCAGGCTGGAATAGTTACTTCAAATAGTTTTGCAGGTAGATTCCTGCATTGGTAACATTTCTCTTCCCAGTATCTCAAGCTCTTGATTTGCCTTGAAGAGGAAAAGAGCACTCAAAATACATTTGTAGATTATATTGAGCTTACCTAAACCTGTCAGTGAAATCTCTAGATCATGTATATATGATTCAATAAGAAAAGCTTAGAGAATTATTGCAGAGAGGTTAAAAAGCTGTATTTGCATTGCCTCTGAAAGCTCCCAAAAGCATACAAAACTTCATATTTGAAGCATAAAAGAAAAGCTACATAGAAAGCAGTTAATTTATACTTTTGTAATAAATCTCTGAACTTATTTTAAACCACTTCTTGAAGCTGTATAAATGCTAACAAAATCTTTTCACGATGTTTTAAAAAAGATCCACTAAATAGTTGACTTTAGGCTACTGTATTCAACAGCACATTATGCTGACTGTTTAAAGGAACATGATAAAGTATTCTTTTAGAAATTATAGGTAGCATCTGCAACATG
Source organism: Oxyruncus cristatus (assembly GCA_013399855.1). Taxonomy (NCBI): domain Eukaryota; kingdom Metazoa; phylum Chordata; class Aves; order Passeriformes; family Cotingidae; genus Oxyruncus; species Oxyruncus cristatus. Next base: position 335,336 of record VXAY01001664.1, read on the forward strand.
AGAAGAGAAACAAGAAACCTGAACTTGGTGGCATTAGAATTATACCCGCTTCTTGAAAAAAATCCCCAGACCAACAAACAAAAGAACCCCCCCCACAAGACAGTAAACCGAAAAAACCCTCCAAAACAAACTCCCCAAACTGCTGCCCTCCCCCTCCAAAAAAACCCACAACAACAAATATTTTAATGCATACATTGAAATATCATTAAATATCATACTGAAAGATTACAGGTAAATATGTTTTTCTGAGATTCCTCATCATCTTACTGAGATGAGCATATGGATTTTCTACATCAAACTGAAAGGGTAACTTCCATTTTAAATCTTTCTCTGAATTCCATCTGCTTCCTTGATGAAGCACAGGTAATGATACTTGTCACTAAGCATGTTCCTATTTAAAAAAAAAAGATAAAAAAGACTGATCCCACAATTCAACAGACATCAAGTAAGGTGCATTTTCTTCTGATTAACTAAGTGCAACATCAGATGGATGAAGAGGAGTTACTTTGTGCTTTGCCAACACAGCTCTCTTCCTAAAGGCATTCAATTCTTCAAGCAATATCTATTTAACAGAGTAACATTTTCTTAAAGAAAAAATATCACACATGACAGAAATATATCAGTAAAATCTGTATATTACCAGTAAGGATACTCCAACAGCTGCTTATGAATAAGAAATTTCAGTGGATGAATTATTTAACTGCAAGTATACTCTATGTCATAGGTTGTACTAGAACTTTTGTCAACTGTAAAAGAATTGATTTTATGGATCATTGGTAATTATAAACTACATGAACCTGACGAACATAGTTATTTTATGTATAATCACATGTAACATAATTTAAATTATCTTCCACACAGTAGAACAGAGAGCTCTACTCCTGCTTTAACACATTTTCAAGTAATTAAGATGACCTGGACATAGCTTTCTCATTCTCCCCAAGATCTCTAGAAAAAACATTCAGTAAAACATGTGAGAAAAATCCCATCAGGATGAAAAAAATACCTTGTCAGGTGGTTTTTGACTGTATGAAAAATACAAGGAAGACACAATTAAAACTTGGGGGAAAAAGACGGCCATGTCCCCCTTGCATGTTATTAGCTACGTCAGTTTTCAACAGTTGGAACTGTTATTACTCAGTAATTTAATTCATGTGTATCTTAAAAGCTCTCACAGGAACTTCCATCCTTTGCGCTCCCACCTAAAAGCATGTTTGCTGAAGGACAAGAGGAAGGGAAGGGGCATAATTTTCAAATAACTTGGATTTCTCGGTCCCCCATAAGTATCTTTGAAAGTCTTGACCCTATAGAGCAATAACACTGTTTATGTACTCTCATGAGAAGTAGGACCAAAATGCCTGTATTCATTCCTCCAGTTGTTTAGACCTTTTAAGGTTTCCCATAGTAACTGGCATATTTTTGTTAACTATTTAATTCTCTCCCCTCACTTATTAGAATAGAAATTAAGCCATTATGAACCCACAAGAAAATAATATTTTATTTTTGCACTGTTCAATACCCTTTTAGTGTGTTCATCACATACACATGTGCAGTTATCCAGTTCCTCACCAAATATTTTCAATGAAATACTGCAATTTAGGCTAAACATCTCCACAATGACAGGTGTTTTTAGAAAGCTTCCAAGATGGTTAAAAGCTTGAAAAGAAAATAAAAAGAAAATAACTCCCAAATGGCAAAGTAAGCATTAGAGTTCTCTTTCTGTAACACTCTCAACTTGAAATCTCATCCAAATGTTTCTGAAGTAGAAGGATTGGAACCATACCAAGCTATACGGTTGGCATGTGTCATGTGCTAATCAACAGACCACATATTTTCAAATATGCTCTTAAATTGTGCACGACAGATGAATTCTAGAATGCTAACGAATGACAGATTAGCTCAGATTCTAGGAAGCATGGAGCTAGGCTTTCCAGATCCAGGCGTACACCCCACACTCTAGATACTTTTGAAATCACAGAATACTTTGAGTTGGAAGGGACCCACGACGATCACCGAGTCCAACTCTTACGCAAAATCCTACCCTGCATTTTTCTAACTTGCGTGTTTTCTCACTTTTTTCCCAGATATATCCTCTCTCATAAGTCACTAGCTTCTTCCCCTCAAGTCTCATAAAAATTCAAGGTCTTAATTGTAAGTTAATGTTTTCTGGGGGAAAGAAAAAGCCTACTGCTGTAAAAGATTACAAAAAAAGTTTCAAGCAGAAATGATTTCTCTGAGGATAAGTTATCTTCCATTCTCATTGTTATGTTTGAAGTTAAGATAAGCTGTCTGCCTTTTGAAAAAGTAGAGGTAATCAATGAGAAAATAAGTTTGGAAAGAAACAGGGTAAACACTAAATGTAAGACACTCATTTGATTGCTAACAATGCCAAAAGTGGCAACCTAAGGAAAATTAATTTACTCAAATTAGAAGTTAAATATTCATTATTATTGCCACAACTAATTTGCAATACTTTACCACAGTCTGAGTGTGTTGTATACACTGTCTTAAAAACATATGTCTAAAAGGGAATTCAAGTGTAATTATTTCTCCTCCCTGCCCCAAGATGAGGTTTGCTATACCTATGCCATTTGCAACAGAGGTTTTTCTAGCCCTCCCTGAAATATTTTTCAGTAATGAAGTGCCTGTCACCTCCCTTAGAAATCTGTTCCAGCAATTCATTATGCTTGGCATAAAGTGGTTTTCCCAGTCATCAGACTTGAACTTTATGCACTCTCAATTAAGTTCATTATGCTCTGGATGTAGAGAATAGACTATTTCCTTCCTGTATGCAGCAATCTTTCATGTATTTGAAGATTTATGCCTGTTCTCTCTTTTCCTCTTCAACCCCAATGACTACCAACAGATCCTCTTTCCTGAAGTGTAATGCTTATATCTGAGCACAATACTCCACTAGAGGCCTCATCAAGGGTGATTGAAATGTGAGATTTCTCCTTGTGCCTTTCAGGACAGCCATCCATTTGAACATTTACATACTTACCTCTTTCTTAATCACATGACTTCTCTTACTCATGGTCTACGTATGACAACTTCTAAATCATATTTTGAAGAACTGTTTTTAATAAGTTATTTCCTATCTTACATTTTAATACTACTGCAGAAACATGCCTCAACTACCCAGGCTAACTGTATGCTACACTGGATGAGAGCCTGGACACATCTGTCATCCATGAGTTCTCTGCGCCTCGTGCAGACAAGTGCAAAATACAGGATGTTAGCGAGCTGAAAATCTCTGTTTCTTTGAATTACATTTTAAATCTGGCCTCAGCTATGGGTTAACTCCTGGAAAGAACCTGTATTTAGATCATCATTAAAGCGAGCATAGAATCATAGAACAGTTTGATTCCCAGTTGAAATACTGTAAGTCAGTATTCCAAGGCATTCAGTTCGCAAATAGCTTAACTAAAGTGTAATTTAAGCAATGCACAAAACTGTTCTCCTAACAATAAATGAACAGTTTCAAGTATATGTGTACTGACTTTGAACATGAATTCTAAACTAGAACAGTCAAGAAATCCCACACAAAGAACCAAGGCAAAACACCACTCAAGATCCAGGATTTTGGCTTTAAATTCAGTATAATCCTCTCCAAAGTCCTGTAATGTTAAATAAAAAACAAAACAAACAAACAAAAAAAAACCCCAAAAACCAAAACCCCCCCCAAAAAAACAACAAAAAACCAAACTTCTAAAATGCATGTCTTTCCAATGGGAGGAAAACCTAATGGGCAGCACATGTTACTGCTAAACACATAGCTCATCTCTGCCCCTGAACAAACTTCTGAGACTTTTCAGTAGTATTTTAACTGATGAGCAATGATCAATGTGATTAAAAGTGATAGTTGGCTTTTTTTTTTTTTTACAGAAACTGAGTAAGGAACTGAAGTGTTTGCTTAGCAATGCAGATTAATTTTAAATAACAGTGTAAGACATATACGTGTGTAGTAGTGACACCTTTGTTTAGGAAGCTTAGTAAGAGGGATAGCCATCTATATTGCCCCTTACTTTATGCTGTTTCATCCTGTTAAACCTCCTGTGAAATAAAGAACTTTTCAACGAGTTTTTAGAAGCACAAATTATCTCTGTGTATTATCATTAAGTACGTTATTATAAGCATCACACCCACTTAAATACTTGAAGTCAACCCACTAAGTAAACTGTCTTTTGACTCAATCACTGTTACATTTAATGAGATTATCTTAATTCGCAGCTACCAGCTTCTACCAGCTTCTGTTCCATCAGGCAACAGAAGAACACTCATTTTCTATAGCACTTTCTTAATACTCAAGGTAATTAACCATGTTCACAGATGAGGACTTAGGAAAAATAACACCAGAGCAGCAAATAGAGGTGCATATAATGCAAGCTCACTCTGGCTCTAGAGGGAAAGCTCCATCAACTTCTGCTTTGTTCCATGAGCAACACAAATAGCAACATGTAACATGTACATGTAAAGCTACACTTGTTACTTTGCTAAGTATGTTAATCATATGAGAATTTTTTTCTTTGCAGCTTGTCTGCACCTCTTTTCTGTTGCAAGCCAATTGAAAAATAAGTAAATAAACAAATAGAAGTACCAGTAGCCAAGATGGACATCTAAATAAAATCCAGCATCTTCGGATAGGCATATCAAATTAACTTGTTCATTTAAGAATCTTCTTCCTTTCTAAACCCTCCACCCCCAACTAACACACTTTTTGTTTGTTTGTTTGTTTGTTTTTGTTTTTGTTTGTTTCCTATATGTTGTACAAGCCCACACATATATACACTAAATCTAAGACAGGAGGGACTACTGCCCTTCTTGAAGAAACTTAGATTTAGTTCCATGATACGATTTCAAAAATACATATATTTAACTCATCAAGAATCCTGTTAAGACAGTAAGTCTGAGAAGCCCACATCTGTGCCCTGAAAGCTAAGTATCTTTTGATTCCCTTTGGGACCGGACAGCCCCCAGTCACACCACAAACCAGAACATTGTTCTGTCCTGGTTTTCAGGCAATTCCATTTGCATTTTAACTAAACACATATCTGCCTATCCAGAAAGATGTAAAACTTGTTTCTTGGAAATATGTGGACACTATTCATATATCATACACTTAACAGCATGAACCTTGAGGTTTCTGACAAATAAATTAGCTGTAAGATGACAGCTATTGTTTGATAAACTCCTGATTAATATTGTCAAACCCAAAGGCAAATAGTTTCTGAAGAACCTGGAAAATAAATGTATTAGCGATGACAGTAAAACCAGAACAGCAGTTGGCGCTTGGTATTTCACCTGCACTTCTGCTGTCAACACTAAGACTGCGTGCATGAGAGAGAGTGGCTCAAACCTGACAAAGAGTACTCACCGACTGTGCTTTACTCAGAAATAAGCTGTTAAGTAAGCAAACCTACAATGCAGAATGCTCATTCAGAAGCGTGCTAGAAAGGCTGCTTTTGTCCTAAGTCAGTCAAGTCACTAAGGAAGGACTTCTCCCCTCAAAAAATGGATCAGTTCAAACCCTCTCACAGTCTACATCTGACCAAATATGATAATAGCTGTACCTTACTTAGCAGCTTAAAACTGTTATTCAAGTATCTCACCAACATTTATGTTTATATACTGACTATGCAGGGAATCCTCCACAGAGATAAAGGCAAAACCATGCAAACTACACACACAGACCTGAGAGGGGGTATCTTGAAACTACATTTCCCACAGACAAGGATGCTTCAGAGCATCCTGCTGCCTCGGGAGGGAGTAAAAAGGCAGCAATAGGTCACTGCTGCCACTCACTTTTCCTTTCTGCAGCAGCTTTGTAGCTTTGTGCAGGGATTAGCAGGAATTTACTGTGAGTTGTAAGGGATTTTATCAGGAGTGATGAAATTTAGAAGTACAGTTTAATGAGTCCTGATCTTAAGAGATGGGAAGCTTTGCTATGGATTTGAAAGCAGTTCTGAGATTTTAGTCCAAAGACATTAACAACTTTCCACATCTTTCACATGAACTAAACATGTGCCATTCATTTAGTTTAGATCTGGTTTATGACCATGCCTCTGGGTTTTTAATTATGTAGATTAAGCCCTATATTTGCATGAAAAATTAGTGTGTGTACTCAGAGAATATAATTCCTATCCCATCTAATGGAACAGTAAATCTATATATTCTGCTAATAATTTGCTAATACTATCAATATATATTTCACTATATTGTTTATTGTTTTGATATAATTTATTTACATTTATTATTATTATTTTCATTTTTTATTCATTATTTCAACAACATTTGGGCCTGTTTCAGAAAATTCCCCTGTTTAAATAATATCGTATCCAAAATATGTGTTCCTCACACATGCAGCACTCTTTTTCCTTAACACACTGCCAAAATTGCAACCCAGCAGGCCCATGCTCCTGAAGGCCAGCAAAACTTATACCCACAGGGAGGCTGAGCTCATCTTCTAATTGCATCTGGACAAAACCAGCAAGCTTGTGGGTACACAGGTGCCAGGAGCGCAGGGAAATGGCAGAGATACAGCTAGGAGGATACCCTTCTGGATCAGGAGAGCAAGGAACAGTCACCACAGAGCAACCATTACATCTGCACCTGGGGCTGGGGCACACACCTGCGAGGGGGCAGGCCCGGCTTCCCCAGCCTCCTCACTTCAAAAGGAATTTAATCAATATCTTCCTGCTCCCAAAGATGGTGCAGGGTAAAAAGGGTGGAGAAGAGACAGAATCTGGCTGCCCTCCTGCCAGCCAAGTGCTCTAGCCAGCCAACTACATAACAATACAAGGTACTTCTTTATTTGAATTTATGTTAAAAGTGGATTAAATCCTTCAGAAAACACAATTTTCAAACTTCCCGGATACTTATAGAGGTGAATTAACACCAAGACCTTGAAAATAAAAACAACAAAAAATTGTCTACAAAAAGAACAGTAATAAATATTCTTTTTTATCAGGGAGACATATCATGACTGTTGGCGAGCATAGTGTTAGGAATTATTTTACCTATTATTGCAATACATTGCAACATTTTAAAAACCTTCTCTATCTTTTGAGTGGAATCAACCGATTTTGCATTTACACCAGAACTGCATATGAATTACATCCTAACGCTCAGGAAAAAAAGCTTACAGAACTATCAGTTCTGTAATATAGGATTAACTTTTTAAAAAAAAAAATTGGGCAATATTGGTGGGGTATTTTGTTTCACTTTATCCAAAATCATTTTTCACTTGAATTTAGTTTATTCACTTGAATTCTTTGCAAAAGTCATCTGACTGTTTCTCTACAATGTGGCACTTCTAAATAATTCAGTCACCTGATCAGAAAAAGCATCAAGAAATCTATTCTTGATAAAATTAATTTTTTGGAAGAAGAAATGGTACCAAACCCAGCTGTGTTGGAAGCCTATCTCATACCTAGTTCCATTAAGCATAATAAAATTTCCAGCATCACAACTGCCAAGTTTACAGATACTTTTAAGTAATCAAGGAAATAATAGTACAAAGTCGTGTGTACAGGGTGCAGTATTATTGTGTTACTGTAATTTGAAGTATCATATATTCTCTTGATGAAGAGCTTTCCAGACACTATTCATTCATTCTAGAGACCTGTTCACTTTAAATTTTCCCCTTGAGCCCACCAAAATCCAACTTTTTCAGCTTTTGAAATTCCAACTTATTAATGAAAATTTCCTGCATCAAATGAACAGAAATTAATTAACCTCTACAAAAAAAGCCAGTAATGAACCTATGTTTGAGATGGTTTTTGCCATTTGGCCTTTTCCCTTATGATTTGACAGAATGAGCAGTTAAAATCTGTGCCATCTTATATAATTAATATGAAAAAAAAAAAGGTGGAGGAGCAACAGGTAATTCCAGCAAGGCTTTATCCTGGTTGAGTCACTTATTGGATTAAAACACAAGTGGAAATGAATTGTCCCACAGAACATACACACTTAACTCCATTTCAGTTTCATCAGATTAAGTTAAAAAAACCCTAGACAAAAAAGAGCAAGCACTCCTAAACACATACTTTCATGTATAAACACATGATTTATTATAATAACAGAAAATGTTGCTATGAAAATTAAACTTAAATCTTTCCCAGAGGAGTAAAATTGAACCCGCTTTAACCTTTTTTGTAATACATGCCAAATCCATTTCTGTGGTCTCTGATCTCACTTGAATGAAGTAACTGTTTTATGCCCCAAAGGTATGAAAATAACTGTTTCCTTGTGTGTTTAGAAATGAGCAACACCTAGAAACAGACCAGTCACGGGTTCCTGAAGCAGATTCCTGGTGTCCTGCTGATCCCTCGGCTCACTATTATTGCCTAAACAGACCTTCTTCAGCTGTCCCTCACACCAAAGGGACCTGCTGGCATAGGCAGGGCTCTCTGTGGGCCCATCTGATTATCAAGAACCAAGACTGCCAACAAGAGCTAGTTCATATGCAAAGGCTATGCATGCTGCCTCTGACGGGCACAGGCTGACACAATTGCAAAACTGCTGGCATAGGGTGTATCTACGGCCACCCTACCAAGCCAAAGCACCTCATCCTCTCTTTCTGATGACAGACAGTCAAGAGCCAACACATTCACCCCAAATCCCTCTCACAGATCACTTTGGTGGGCACAGTCGCTGTAAGATTTGATTTCTTACTCTCTGAGAGTATTTTAAAAGGATGGGATGGAACGACACACTACCTAAATAATTGCAGAGCTAAAGTACATAAGTTTCCAGCTCAGATCCCAAAAGTGACTCTCCCACTTTCCAGAAGGGCATGGGTCCAAAGAAGGGCCACAAAGATGATTAGAGGGATGGAGCACCTCTCCTATGAGGAAAGGCTGTGAGAGCTGGGATTGTTCAGGCTGGACAAGAGAAGGCTCCAGGGACACACTATTGCAGACTTTCAGTACTTGAAGGGGGCTTATAAGAAAGATGGGGACAAACTTTTTAGCAGGGCCTGTTGCTATAGGACAAGGTATAATGGTTTAAAACTAGAAAAGAGTGGGTTTAGACTGAATATTAGGAAGAACTTTTTTAAAAAATGAGAGTGGTGAGGCATTGGTACAGGTTGCCTAAAGAAGTTGTGGATGCCCCCTCCCCAGAAACATTCAAGGTCAGGTTGGATGGGGCTCTGAGCAACCAGATCTAGTTGAAGATGTCTCTGGACAGGGAACTGTAGGGGAACTGGACTAGGTGATCTTTAAAGTTCCTTTCCAACCCAAACTATTCTATAATTCTTTAATTCTAATCAGCAGCCAGTCTAGACTTCTACTGCAACTGCTCCCAGCTTCAGTAAAGAATAAAAAAAACCCCAGGAGCAGGAACCAGAAGCTGTGGCTTGTCCCAGGTAAGTAGCTAAGTAACAGGTAAATCTTAAGTAACTCTGATCTGTTTCTGCAATTAAAGAATGAATCCTTAAAGCTTTTTAAGATAGTTTTAGCTGTTTTCAGCTCCTTCAATGCTTCTTCAGTTTCTTCTTTGAAAAGATTTTCTTGTGAAAGATACAAACTGGACTGGAATGTAAATAAATGAACAGCAGAAGAAAATTTGTTTTTAAAAGTTACTTCTTAAAATGCAGTCATGACACCAGTTGTAAAGTTACTTTTCATTTTATATATATAAATGCAAAAACCAGTATGCATTATTTTTTAAAATTGTTATCTCTGACCTAGTTTCTTAATTATCTCATAATGCAACACTCACTTTTGAGGTGCTCCCAAAGTGTGTTCAACTTGTCCAGCTAGACTGACCTTACGTATCATCTTTTGTACAGTAAACATTCAGAAAATAACATAGTGAAGTGACTTGCATCCTCCCAGAAAAAGTGATGTTGGAAATTTGTTCACCTGTTTGCCATAACACTGCCATAGCCTTTGGGTGCTAATTCTCATGTAGGATATATTGTACCAACAAATACAGAAGTGTCAACATGAGCCCTCCTAGGTTTTAATATTTAGTAAATTAGCAGAAGAAGGCTTCTCCAGTCCCAGAATCAAACCTGGCACACATGCATAAGTAATGCATAATTCCCCTATTTCCTGACCAACAAAAATGCTCCAGAACAGTGAACCCTACAGAATATCTTTGCTTGCCAACATTTAAAAGTGCTCATACTCAGCAGTACAGTTGGTTTCAGTGGAAGCTCGGGGAAAGCTTATAGATGACACAGGGAGAGAAAACGCATCCAGACACCGCTTGTTTGCAAACCCCGTATTTTCTTGATTTGTGTAGCTCTTACCAGCATTTTGCAATTCAAAAAAGGAAATACCAACCAAGAAACATGATAAGAAAAGAAGTAGCAAACTTATACCAACAGGTGGGGGCAAGGAGCAACAACTCAACCTGAAAATGTTATATGCTTCTGCAGAATTTTCTTTCACTAGACAAGAAGCATATTTCATTCTTAAATACACAGTATGTGAATGGTATGGCTGATTACTAATTACTCAGCTCAACTTCAAATTTAATAATATAATACTGGTAGAAAGTATCTGTAATGTAATTATGGTATTTATTAGGCAACTAACAGACAGATTAAACCCATGCCTTTTTTGTTGGTGTCCTGTATATCAACTAATTATTATGTACGCATGTGGTTTACAACCCTTACTTGAAGCTACCTGGTCAATAATTAGGTTGGAATAGGCATGCTGTAGAACTTGGAGTGGCTCCATATGAGGCCGAAGGTGTGAAATAATGGTGGGATTAAATTACAGATCTTTGGGAATTTCATATTCTGAAAGAGCTGAATGTATTTTTCCAGTGGCCTCAGATACAGATCAATACCTTGGGCTTTTACAGGTGCTGTAAAAATATAAAAGGGAAATTTCTACATCTCAAGAGATGATCATTTCTAAGTTAACCAAGCCTCAATGACGTCTGCAAGGAATTTATTTATTTAACAGAGAAAGATATGTAGGGGTTTGTGGCATGTTACAGCCAAAGATTACTCATCAAACTGCAGAGATGTTCATCAAGTGGCTATGATGTTTCCCATTCCACTTCTGGCAGCCAAGGATGCTTAACACCTTTCTAGAATGTCTGGTGTTCCTCTCACTGATGCCAACCAGACCAAGCAGAAGCAGGAAACACTGTAGATGCCTAGGTCATGGAAATGTGAAATTTCTACCTTGAATAAAAGAAAAGTAAGTCTGAAGTCTGCAATCATTTTAAAGAGGGTGTGTGTTGGACAGGCCAGGTCTGATCACAAGAGGTCTAATTATATACCTGTTAATATTCCTGAACAATCTGGCACCAAGTGCATCCTGACATTCCGAAAAAGGACTGTGTTCTACTGCACCTCCGGTGTTAGAGTCAACAGCTCGGCCTTTTTCATCAAAGGGGAAAAGGACCCCACATTTTCTTCAAGCTGGATGTTTGACAAACACTGACAACTTAATTATTTTCACAGATTGTAGAAGTTTCTGCTGTTTTGTCCTTCAGCAGAAGGCATAACACACGTGCTCTGGGCTGCTGCTGGCATGGGAGAACATGGGAAGGATTCAGACTCACACAAGCTGTTTGGTTTGGTCTCTGTTCAACACTGGTCTGTTCTTTTGCTGCTCAAAACTTGTAGAGCAACACTAGCCCCTACAGGTGGCAAGGTCCTAGTGAATAATGTCTTTCTCTCCATTGCATGGTAGGTATTCCACACATCTCTAGCCTCAAAAGTTTAGAAGAGATCCGAAGTTTTTGTACTCTGTCACTGTAGACTATTTGCTAACTAAAGGCATGTGAGGAAATACAGAAGTTTCAATCCTTTCTTCTAGTCATACATCAACACAAAACCTGTTTCACTGTATTTCAATTCACTAATACAAAATCACAACCAAAATTCTAACACTGGGATCAAAAAAAAAAAAAAAAAAGAGATTGTAAATGTGTGAGTACTTTAAGGTTTTATTACAAACCTTTATCCGTGATCTTCAATCATGATGAAAATAGGTAAGAAAATACTTGTAAGTGTAAGCTTTTTGCAGAGGCAGTATCTACTAAACTGAATAACACTATAGAAGGAGCTAGTATTTTATTATATTATAATAAAGTTTAATTTTATATACAAAGTATCTTATTTGCTAAGTATTTCTTTATTGATAACTGCTTTATTTAATTTCTTTTAGCAGTAGAATTTATCTATCTACAGATTTATTTGACCTAAAGAATCAAAACCGACACTGAAAAAAACACACATGCCAATTGATTTTGCTATTGCTATTTCTCTGAAGTATTTCTATGACAGGAAAACTATCCACATAAAGTTTAAAAAGCCAAACACAAACAAACAAACAGTGAGCCATCTCAGCACACAAAGGAGCTTGTTTTAATTTGTATGCTCCTGCACCTCTGATACAGTTTAGCACCACGACTTACACTGTCATGTTAAGACAAATTATAGATTATTTTGTAATACACACACAGAAACACAAAGAATATATACAACTCATTCACTCTACCCTTACTACCTTCTACTTCCTTGAAAATGTCCTGAGAAGCAGGATAATAGCTGCTTTCTTTGGCTTCTAAGATCTTAATTTTTTGAACAAGACTCTGAAACTATAATTTCACAAAGAGAAAGAAAACCATTAGAGATCATGATTGTCAAAAGTGTAGAATTTATGACTGCACTCAGAGAATTAATAAATAAATATGTCTCAAGCCTACTAGCAGATAAAGGCTGATCCATCCTGGGTGAAACCCTTAGAAAGACCCAAAAGGGGAATGAACTGGACTCTTTATAATATTCACTCACCTAGTATCAGGACATGGCAACATTGCTAATAACAAGCAGAGAACAAGCAGAGGATTAAACACAGCTCCCAACAACATTTCCTGTTTGGAAAGTAAATAACCTAGCATATTACTTCTTCAATTAAAAAGAGCTATTTCATTTGTACCAACCTATGATTATTATCAGGTCATTAAACAACAGTGTCTGTTTCAATGCCAAATTTAGGAATAATTTCCTGGATATGACCTTTTTTCTCAAACTCATTTTCTCCACAGTTTGAGAACTGTCATGGGAAGAAATTTAGAAAAGATGGACAAGAACAACAGAATCCCTTACAGCTACATAGCCCTTAATCATCAAATTTCACTGCCTTCTAATGTTTAACTCCGTTTTTCTTTGGTAATTTATATAAAGTCTGATTACTTTGGGAAACCACCATAAGCTATTTGCAAAAACAAACAAAAAAAAGTCATTTTGGTGCCTCATTTTTTCCAAATGCATGGAGAAAGGCAATGCAAAAGAAAGCTCTCCTTGCTATTTACAAGAATACCTGAAATCTTTTCTTGCTTATTTTCATATAAAAGACTGTCTTTTCTTGCTTTCCAGAAATTCAGCTCACTTTGGGGGCCTGGATGAAGGCCCTGCAGAAGAGGTTCAGCACAATCCCTACTCTCATGTGATCATGAATCTCATGTGACCACCTAATAACAATGGATTGAACTGTCCTGCAATTAGGATCTCATCTGCAAAATAAAAAACCAGCCCCTGAACTTCAAAGTAAATACTGCCTAGTGATAGTGTAGAGCTCTTCATCCTACATTCCTGTTTGCACTTTAAGAATGAACAATACTGAAATTTGGAATTTAGTCCTGACTAGAAGAAAATCATAAGAAAAAAATCCTGAAGACAGAGGTAAAAAGGCTGTTTATGAAAACATGGATCACAGTTCCAGATGAATTTACTTATCATCAGCATCCTGAAACACTCTCTCAGAAATTATTGGCTGCAGATTCTTTGAATGATTCCTTGCAATTATTCCAGAAGGGAAAAATCTGCATTTTACTGTTTAATTTTCTAATAAATTACACGATATTTTATTTAATATACTTTTATTACATTTTGCTTAAAAAAAGAGAAACTAATGATATACAGCAAAGCATTTTAATAAAATATTACTAGAACATTAAAGCTTATATTCTGTTTCACACTCCATTTTTTTCCACACTCAATCCTTTTATTTAAGCCAATCCATCAGTTCTGCCTCTCAGTTTTAGCTGAGTTTTTAGCCTTTACACTATTCTGCCTGGCACCCCTGCTTCACCGCCACGACTTACAGCAAGGGACTGACCCTGACTAGGGCCTTCAGATCATTTGTTATTGACAGGATTATAAATCTTCACTTATGCAACAGCTGGTTATCAATCGTCTCTGTACACAGTCAGTCCCAAATGGAAATCAAGACCTTGGTTTACTTAAGCTGTGAGCGTTCTGGGACACAGCTCATATCGTTGCTGTCTCCACAGATGCATACCTGAGTGATTAGTGACACGCTCCTTTTTGATGCCATCCTTCAATATTAGTGCTAATCTCATAAAAAATAATAAGATGTCTTTTAGCATATTTAGTTTCGTTCACACATACTCTACTGAAAACACATTTAAACACATTTAAAAGGTAATTCAATAGAATAACCCTGTTTTGTACTCTGGAAGCATCAGCTTCACCTGATTCCAAATTCTGATGACTCTACAAACAGCTTAAGTCTTGCCTTTGAAATGAATAAACCCAAAACATAAATTCCTGGAAATTTGTGTTTTAATATGGCAGAAAAATTAAAGTATTTAAAATACACTTATTGTTGCAAAAATATTTTAAAACATCTTACAATGCTTAGAAAAAACTGTAGAGTACAAAAAATAGTATGTTTGGAACACTAAGCATTTAATTACTTTCTTGTTAATGCATTTTACTACCAGTTTATGTCTGTGATTAAAAGTCACCAAAAGTAACACACTTTTTTTGCCCTATTTTCCCCCTTCTGTGTATCACAATAGTCTTTCCTTATTTATTTTTGGCATATATTTGATGCAAGGCAGTCTTTGCTGCAACTGTGGGAATGTGAAAATGAGTTCTTCCTCACACCAGTCCTTTCACAATTTGTATTTTATTTTTCATGATTTCGACATGATGCTCCATATTTTTGGAAAAGCAACCTGGCTAGGTTGTATGGTTTTGCTTATTGCCTAGAATAGGTACTAACACCTGAAATGAAGTGGGAGAAGTCACATTACAAATTAGTCATAACAGTAACTTGTCTACTGGTGACACACTGCAAACTGCTGCTTTAAATCTGAGAAGAACATGCTAACCCAAGCCACAGAGTCACGGCTATCTGAATCAAAATCAGCTTTCTACATCAGGTTTCACTGCTTAAACATTTCTTAACATTTCTCCACAGTGTTTCTTAAACTGTGTCAGTACAGAGTTCTGCTCAGGGAAGCAGGTAGGAACTTGAAGTATGTTACTATTTGTCACGATGAAATGAAGTGTACGCTCGAATCAAAGTACTCTGATTACAGAGTAATTAAAACTTCACAGCATCCCAAGAGAGCTTCTTGGAGGAATTCAGTCACTTCAGTCCCTCATAAGCTCAAAATATTTTAATGCCAAACATCAAAATTGACAAGTAACATTTGAGTTACAGAATTCAGGGAGATGAACCCTTACTTATGAACTCAGTTTAGGGCCCTGTGCAGCTAAAGATGTGCTGCTACATCTGTACTGTGTCCCACTGATTCCTCTCTGTGCCAGTGATTTACAAACATAAAGCTGAAAAAACAACACAAAAGGAAGCAGTAAGGAAAATAGTGATGAAAGTCTGCTCCTGCACAAGTACTTACAAACTCATGATGCAATTTACCTTGTTTTGACAGTGAAGAGAAACAGCACAAGAGTAGCCTGAGCATACACATAATTGAGTAATAATTGCAAAGGAACAGATAAGCAAGTGGGCAAAAATATGAGCTAGAGAAGCTAGGATGAGCCCCACAGTGCCTCTGTTTATCTGTTTTAACCATCATCACTCTCCCAAGTTCTAATTTATAGGCCTTGATAGAGTAACAAACAGTTTCTCCAGCACTTTGAAGATCACATTCCATCCTAACGTGCCCCCGAGCATCACCAGCTGCTCCAGGGCAGCCGATCTCTGCTCTCACAGCACCCCATCCTCCCCTCCTAAAAGCCTCCTGAGGTCTGTCACTCTGTTCAGTTCCCATCTCATCCATGAGGAGGGCATGCCTTATAGTGCCTGTATGCTCTCTAGAGACTCATAAGGCAGACATTAATTTAAAGAGTTCATTTGTGGCTTTATGAAGTAATTTATGCTCCCTTAACATGATAAACCTGTTAAACTTCACGGACTTCATAAATCTGATAGAGTTTGTATTTGCTCCAATATGGAAAAAGAGAAGTAAAACAGACACTGTGAGAGAGGTTATTTTTCTGTTTTTGAACACTGAAGTCAGGGTATGAGAGTTTAAACTCCCTGGAGTTTAGGGACTAGATTCAAGTACCAAAGCCATACACAGAACTCCCTCTGTATATACTGAGTAAGCAGTAAATTCAGGTCAAATATTTAAACCTTTATTTTTCTTTCAATATCTCCTTTGTTAAAGGTTTTAAAACATTTTAAAATAAAATTTTTAAGCACTTTGTGGTGACAACTGTTTTGTTGTTTTGGTTTTCTTCTTTATAACACAAACACCTAGAAATTAAAAGTTACAAGATATTTAGGCTAAAAATTTTAGCAGATGCTTCTTGTGGGAAATTTTGTCTTCTATTTGCAGAATATGCTAGTTAAGTAAACAGCCCCAGTAGGGCTACACATACCATGTGTGACAATCTAATCTTATATATTTGTTTCCATAACATCAACCCAAGTTAAAAAAACAACCCCATTCTCATTTGAAGCAGAAACACCTAAGCCAGGTGAATGCATGTATCAGTTTTCACAAAAATCAGCTTTCTTAACAAATACAGATTTAGCAATGAACTGTGAACTTAGTTGTCAACTTCCTCTTCTCTTTATGCTAGTCACGATTTGCTCTCAGTCTTTTTCTCTTCCCTACTAATCTTTGAAAAAAACCTTGACCTTTCCAAACTGCCCAGAAGTGGATTTCATATCCATTCAGGTTGCTGTGCTTGAGATCTTTCTCCTTTGAAGTTAATGGGAGTTTTGTCACGGGCTTCAATCAGGAAGAGATTTCCGTCTCGGTGGGAGAGTTGCAGTTCTATCCCTGCCCCTATTCATAACCGCTGTCTCTCAAGATCAAACTGCCAAAATAATGACCTGCCTGAAATCTGAACACTGCTAACAAAGTCCTAACAGACAAAAAGAATAGTTTTCATCTTCCTATCATTGCCAGTGGTATTTATTCATGGTATCTGTAGTAACTGCAGAATGGCACACATTTATTCCCTCCTTGAAACACAATTTTATCATAGAAATGCAGGAGTAGTAACTAAAAACTGTCCTGTGGAGCCTGTTTGGCTGTCCTGGTCTTAAATCTGCGTTTCCCTGAATCTCAGCTATGGACCTGAACCACTGCATTGTTCTCCTTCAAACCAAACTTTGATCCTGCATCTGTAACTATAAAATTCCTCAGAACTAGAGTATTTTCATTTAAAAACATGTTATTGTGATGAAACAATGTTTCTCAAAATTTTGGACAGGAGTCACAGACAGTCAGGGTTAGGACCAGGGGCATGATCTGGAACTGGAAGGAACAGCACAACACTTTTACATCTATGACGTTAGCTTTTTTACCAAGTGTAGATTCACCACTGCTTTAATGAAGAGTTTCAAAAGCAATTTTAAGGGAATTTTTATTGCAAAAGTTGGAGTCTGGTCTGCATTGCAGCCTCCCTCTCCTTTTTCTTTCAGATAGTCATGTAGATTCAGTTGGACTTGAAAATGAAATATTTCATGTTATTCCCAGAACTAAGACAAAAATTACTCCAAACATTTTCTACCCAGTCCCAATTCTTAGTGTCTACTAAAAAGTGTTAATAAAGCAGGAAGTTTCTAAGCAGCTTTATGACATGTACACTAAAAGAAAGTGCACATGTATGAATTTAAATATCTGTGTTTTATTCTTTCAGAAAATCTTGTGTACTTGCTTTTATAGCTTAATCCTAATAGCTCTTATAAGACACATTTTGAAACCTTGTAAACAAATCTCTTATGATATACATTTCAGAAGGAGCACAGTTTTAGGAAGACTGGTTAAAAATTAAATATTTCTCCTCTTATTACTTTCTTATGAGTTTTCCTCCTCTATGAGCCATAAAAGTCTTAAATCATACAACTTATTAAACTGTTTTTGCATCATATAGTCATCAGAGGGCTGATTTAAGGTGATGATTCCCTGTGTGCCCAGCTGCTGGTGTGGTAGCTTCATTGTGCCACTGCTCCCGAAGGAGAGGTGGTTAGTCATCACTGCCCACAAGGGAAGTGACTCATCCCTCATCTTTCACGCAGACATACACTGGACAAGAAATACATCACCTTGCACTGTACTGAGGATGGCCCTGGAAACCTGAGCACAGCAAAGAATATATCTTTGATGTTGTAAACAATTCAGATGACAGCAGTCACATCCATTATAGAAAAGACAATAAAAAGAAAGCAAGAATGACATGCTACATAGAACTAAGCCTCCAGCAAGAAGCCAGCTCTAATGATTATACAGGGAGTGGGATAGCTACTTTTTTAAAGAGCACTTTTAGAAGAGTTATTTTGCATCAGTTATCTCTGGTTATCTTTTCTTCTTCCTTTTTTTTCCCCCTGCTTTATTACAAGTATTTGACTATAAAAAGCTCTTCTGAAAGAAACTGAATGCTGGAGCAGAGTTTGAGACAGCTCCCCAAACTGAAGGTCCTTTCTGTTGTTCAGACAGCTTTCTGCACCACCTCAGGTGGCACCTGAAGCAAGTGAGACACGGGTGGTTGGTTTGAACAATATCACTGTTGCATTACCATTTAGACAGACTAAAGATGAGAAGAGCTTCAGCTGCCCATCAGAGCTCTGCATCAGAGAAGTCAAAATCTCAGCATGTTTTGTTTGGTCTGAGCAGAGAAAGCATGATGTGTAAATAGGCAAATTGCAAATCCAAAGAATGTTTTCCAGAACACCTATACTACACAAACATACATATATGCCTTGTTCTTCCTCCTAAACTTGCTTTTCCAGCTTCCCTATAAACATTTACTGAGTTTTTCCAAGCCCCTAGGCTTGGAAATATTATCATACACTGTCTTTCAAAAACCATCCCTGATATGCCACACCACCTTTCATCACTGCTGTATATTTTAACATACTTAATTGCATCTAGTGATCTCTACTCTGCTCTGCCAACAATCCATACAGTCTCATCTTCCAGAGAGCCTGACTGGTAACTAACAGATACAGAATCAGGGTTACCCTTCCAGATTGCAAGATTGCATTTTAAGACATGAGGTGACACAGCAACAGACCTAACTTTGTTCAACTCTACGTACGTAACTCCTTAAGTTAGTGGGAACCAGAATAATATTTCTGACAGTGTAATTTCATCGTAAATTATGTCTTCATGTCCAAAAATAAACTAACTCTTCAAAATCTTCTTTGATAGGGCTGTGTATTTCATGACTTGGCAGCTCTGTAAGTTACTGTGAATTTTACTATTTGCTCAAAAATACAGAATCTGAATTTTCATTGAAGTAAAACACTTTCAGCCTATGTGAAAAAGTTAAAAGCCATAACTGAATACAGGCTAAAGTGGGTGCAGTTTGGGACCATACCAGCAAGAGATCGGTTTGCTCCATCACACCAAGAACATACAGCATTAAGTGACCCCTATGATGAGGTTGTAGCCCACTGTATGGTATCAGGCAGAGAGCTAAGAGGGACAGAGGCAGCTCCTCAGCAAAGGAATAATCCCCTCAGAGAAAGTCAGCATTCCTCAACAACTCAAAGGAAGAAATAGCAGGAGTCCCGGCCATAGCATAAGCATGACTCCATCAGTAGAAGGATGGGGGAAGGAGGGGAGCTATGCTATGCACAACTAAAGTTTTCACAGATTTTCCCACTGGACACTACATTCATGGAAACAACTCATTTGCCACAAAGCTGGAACCAAGTTTTACACAGTTCTCATATTTCTAGTTCTCAACAAAGATGATGCAGAGTCAGTACAGCAGAGGAGAAATCAATGACCTTGAAGTAAATGGAACAGATCTTCAAAACCACACAAAGTCAAGGGAGGAGAAGGGAAGACAAGTCGGGAAGAAGACTGACACTGTAAAGCATCAGTATTGCTACTTCTCAGTTTCTATCAGAGTTAAAGTATTCTTAAAATGCATTCAGCTTATTCGATAGAGATACAAGTTTAGCCTCTCGCTGATGCAAAGAAGAGTTACACGAACAGTTAATTTTTGAGCCTGCTTTGCTGGTCAAATCAAATCTGTGGAGTCAGCCTGAAGTTTTGCACATCCCCCATGCCCCCTCAGAAACCAACCAACCAACAACTTTTTTGTTTTCAGGCTGACACTAGATTTCATTTAGAGACGACATTCTCACTGACTCGGTTGCTGGTCGCTACGCTCTTCAGGTTTTCAAAATAAAAAAAACCTCGGAACTGAAAATAAGAAACACAAACCCGCCGCATTTCCCCCACCATCCACCCCGGGAGAGGGGGAAAAGAACAACCTTCCTAAATTCCCTGGGAAAAGCCCTGCACGGACCGGCAGGAGACACCCGCGGCGACTGCCGGCGCCGCCCGACCTCTGCCTCCCGCGGGACCGCGGCGCCTGGGAAAGGGGGCTCCGCCGGGGGAAAGGGGGATCCGCCGGAGGAAAGGAGGCTCCGCCGGAGGAAAGGGGGATCCGCCGGGGGAAATGGGGCTCCGCCGAGGGAAAGGGGGCTCCGCCGGGGGAAAGGGGGATCCGCCGGAGGAAAGGAGGCTCCGCCGGAGGAAAGGGGGATCCGCCGGGGGAAATGGGGCTCCGCCGAGGGAAAGGGGGCTCCGCCGGGGGAAAGGGGGATCCGCCGGAGGAAAGGAGGCTCCGCCGGAGGAAAGGGGGATCCGCCGNGCCGCTCGGGCCGCGCCCGCGGTCCCCCCGGCCCAGCCACTTATTCCCGCACAGCGCACACGCCTCCTTCCCACCCCGGCCCGTTCCGTCCCTCCGCTCACCGCGTCCCGTCTCCCTGAGGATGGCCGTCCCTGGCCGCCTCCCGCTGCCGCCACCCGCGGCGCCGAGGCTGTGGCTGGGGGCCGGCGCTGCTCCCGTCGCCGTCGGAGCGGGGGCAGGCGCTCCGTCCGGCCGGGCAGCCCCGGGGGCGGGCGGCGGAGCCCGAGCGGGAGGGGCCGGGAGCGGAGGGCACGGCAGCGCGGCGGGATTTGAGGGAATTCGCGGTCGTTTACAGCATCGAGTCCTCACGGAGCAACACTGACGCATCCTCCCCGGCGCCGCCGGGGACGTGTGATACACGAATCCCTGCCTCAGCCTCCCCCTCCGCAAATGTGTACAAAAGTGCCACAAATTAACTCTTTGTTGCCTCCCATAACTGCTCCCCAGCGTGCCCCGAGGATGCCGGCGCAGCCCGTCGGGTGAAAGCTGGTAGACACAAGTCATATCTGATTAAGCACAGACAATACACAGATATTTGCAGAATATATGTTTCCAACCCAGTGAAAGCAAAATACCTGCGGATGTTCGAGAAAAACAGCCTTTAGGTGAGCTGCAAGGAAAGCCAGCTTCATTTGGCGTGTGATGGGTTTCTGTGTGAGGTTTTTTTCAGTTTGGCACTTAGAGGCTGCCCGTTTCTCTGTTGACCCGTGGTGATCAGGTAGGCTGTAGAGTATGCCTGCAGACAGCCATTCATCTCAGAAAAAGTTGGTTTCTGCCATGTGCAACAACACCCTTATAAAATATGTGCATGCTCCTAGCATGGGCATGTGGAGACCCTTGTTATCATGGAGCTGTTTTCCAGAAAAACAGCTTGCACCCAGGATGGGACTCTGAGTTGAGTTCTACTACCAATGTAGCTTAGAAAACAATACCTCTAGGTGGGTAAATCTCTGACTGCACAGAGCCCTGTGCTGCTGCGTGCACAGCTCTCTCAGAAGTTGAGCACAAGTAGTAAGGCAATGCTCAGCAACAGCAACCTACCACATGCCAGGCTTTTGCCCCACAGACCTTTGGAGCTGGCAAGCCCTCTCACTTTGTGCAAGAACTTGTAGTTAGTGGTCCTTGATGAATTTTACTCTCACTATTTTGCAGCATATGGGACATTACATTTCTTCTCCTGGTTTCTTTTCTGCGAGCACCTTTGTTCTTATATTCTAAGAGTATAGTAGCAGTAAGTATTTCCTCTGCCTCTGCAGGGGTCAGTCAGAATTCAGCAGTGTTGCTAGGGATTGGAGTTTGGCTGTCTTGTCAGTGCCATCCGTTTGCTTTTCATGCTTCATCTGGTTGACATTAAGCATGTAACCAACTTTTAGAGCACTTTCCAGCTTTCTCAAGGGAACAAAAAGCAAACTCTTTTCTTTCGACTTCTCTTGCTTTTTGGAGACATCAATCCATGCAATAAAGCTTCCCACTGCCAAACTTGATCTACAGGTCTTTTCTGGGATCAAGAGCAGCAGAGAAAAGAGCTGTCGTGGTGTAAGTGCAGGGGTTTTTCAAGGCTTCCCCACAGACAAACCTGCCTCTTGGGTCACACCCAGAGGAGTCTACAAACTTAAACAGGCACTGGTGGAAGAATCTCATCTATCTCTATCTATCTATCTATCTATCTATCTATCTATCTATCTATCTATCTATCTATCTATCTATCTATCATCTATCTATCTACCTATTGCAAGTAATTTCTCCATGTCCTTGCAGGGAAATCAAGTGTAATATGCTTTAAAGCAAACTGAAAAATCTATAATTAAACAAGGGCTAAAAATCCTAAAGGTTGACCCAAAGTATCTTCCTGACTTCTGTAACTTCAGTGAATGACATAATTTGCCCTCAAGTTTTCTTTGCCTTTTGCTTTTCTGATAATCCATTTGTTCCTTTAAATCTTGTCTCAAATATTCAGCAGAAGGTCTTCTAGCAGTGCACTTCACCAAGTCTGGGTGAAAGCTTCAATGTAAACTCTGTAGTTAGCTGTTGCAGTTGTGGCACAATGAATTGACACATTCTACACAATATGCAGAGTGGATATTTGAATCTCTTAGTTGCCCAGACAGGAGAACAACTAAGAGATGATTAACAGACAAATTCCACAGTAATTTGAAATCATAACATTAAGTCTTGAGGGACGTAAGGTGACAGTTGACTAAATGTACGAGAAAAAGGTATTGATCCTCAAGATCTCAGTGAAGCAGCAGAACAGAAACTTTTCTTCCCTGAAATGAAAAAAGTTGGCACCTTCAAAAAGTCACTTTCTGGTCCTTACTAAAAATTGCTTGCAGTATCTTTATGGAGAGCTTTGTCTAGTTCGGGATCACACAGTACATTCAGTCAAGTCATTCAAATGAAGGGATTCATACAGATCATTGTGGTACATGAATATTTATTTCTTCAATATGACAAAAAGGTAAACCCCCCCAAATTCTTTATCTGAACCTGTGACACACTTGATATCTGTTATCATCTTCCAGAATAACTTTCACTTTTTATTTTCCTCCATATGTCACTGCTGTCCAACTTGTAGTGATTAATTGCAATAAATATTTGTCTCAGTCAACTTCTTTTCACTGCATGTGTTCCTGTGTATTTTCTAGACATCCCAAGACCAAAGATGATGATTTTTTTCTTTTCTGCAGGGCACATGCAGAACTTGAGAGAATGGAAGAGATCAAATAGAGACAGGATTAAATTCAGCATTTTTGCAGGTAATGCCTCTTTACATACTGGCTTGTTACACACTCCATTTCTCTCCAGCTCTCTACTCTTCACACGCATATTACTGGGTGATCAGTCAGCTACCACCAATTAATTACATAACCATCTAATACAGACTAGAGTTCTTAAAAGACTAAGAAATTTTATTCTAGCAGTGTGGGAATAGACTACTGTGTTAAAACCAGCAGAAGACAGAGGCTATTGAACAATTACAACTAAAGGAAAAACAAGGGTGCAATCAATCATTATTACTGGCTAAATAGCAATAAAGAGGAGCAATCATAGTGGTTTCTAGGTGATCCACAACGGCAAACTAGTTTTGAAAGCTGAAAGCATAAAAAAAAAAAAA
>VXAY01001664.1:359422-391417 GCA_013399855.1 Oxyruncus cristatus
AAAAAAAAAGAGGCTACCCAAAGGTTTCAATATTACTTTCAGAAGAGGCTGCAGGCATTTAGTTCAGCAAAAGTTCGACTTACAGATGCTAATGTAGAAGTGTGGATTGTGTTTAATGTGAAAGCCATACTGACCATAATACATCCGAATTACATCATTTGAACGTTTTCAGTAAATTGATGTCGGAAGACAGTGAAATCAGTTCTGCCCATATTTAATAGCAGGAGCTTAAATGTATTGTTATTTCATGTCTTAAGCTCCTACCATTTAAACCAGAGTATTTTTATCCACCAACGTTACCAACTTGATTTCTGCATAGTTTTACGCTGCTATAAAATAGGAAGAGAAAAAAGCTGAGGAAAATTGAAATTTTTTCTATGTCAGTAAAAAAATCTGTTTTATGACAATCTGTAAAAATTGATTCTTGTCTTAGTGTAAACAGATCCAGGATGATTGACATTTACTATGTCCATGCACAGCCCCCAGGGTACTCTATTTTTAACCATATTCCACTGTCTGCAAATCCAGCAGTGTAGAAAAATAAACTCTAACAAGCATTTCCACTTTCAAAGACCTTTTAGTTGTGAGTCTACTGAGTATTCTGTGACTTCTGCTCAAGATAGAAAGAAGCTGCCTGCACCATGTGCATGACCAGCGTGGATTATAAAGCCGAAAGCATAAAAAATGTGTATTTGCAAAGGGACAATCCTATCATTTATTTCCTTCTAGCTCAGTATGATAACTACTACTTTTCCTACTCCTTTAGTATAATTTTTTATTCCATTCAGGTTTGGTTTTGATCTTTAGTCTCCTGTTTATTTAATGTACTCTACCTTTTATTTTTTTTTGCTAATTCAATATTTTATCACACCTCTCATCCCACTTGCAGGTAATTCTTGCCTCCTTCAGTTATTTCAACTTTGTTTCCCTTTATGAGTAGCAGTAAGCTTTAACGACAGTTGTCAATAGAAACCTAAGACTTTAACCCATTTTTTGAATGGTGTGAAACAAGGCTGCGTTCTCGCTCCTACCCTATTCACAGTCTTTTTCAGCATGATGCTCCAAAGGGCCACGGCAGACCTCGATGATCAGGGCGGTATCTACATTCGATATCGTACTGATGGAAGCCTGTTCAACCTAAGGCGACTGAAGGCCCACACCAAGACCTTAAACCATCTTGTCCGGGAGCTGCTTTATGCTGATGACGCCGCCCTCGTTGCCCACTCAGAAGCAGCCCTGCAGCGTTTAACATCCTGCTTTGCAGACGCTGCTGAGCTCTTTGGGCTGGAAGTCTGTCTAAAGAAGACAGAAATTCTCCATCAATCCGCACCTCAGGAAGTCCCCCATCATCCCCACATCACCATTGGCCAAACAGAACTCAAATCAGTCCAGCAGTTTAATTACCTAGGCAGCCTCATCTCCTTGGATGGTAAGATTGACGGGGAGATAGACAACAGGTTAGCAAAGGCATACAGTGCTTTTGGAAAGCTGCATAAAAGAGTCTGGCGAAATAAACACCTGAAGAAAAGCACAAAGATCAGTGTTTACAGAGCCATAGTGCTGTCTACTCTCTTATACGGATCTGAATCATGGGTCATCTACCGCCACCACCTGCGTCTCCTAGAACGCTTCCATCAACGCTGCCTCCGTACAATCCTTAACATCCACTGGTCAGATTATGTGACCAATACATCTGTTCTGGAACAAGCAGCAGTCACAAGCATTGAGGCCATGTTACTGAGAACACAGCTGCGTTGGGCAGGGCACGTCTCCAGGATGAAGGACCACCGCCTCCCTAAGATCCTGCTCTATGGTGAACTTGCCACCGGCTGCCACAAGAGAGGAGCCCTGAAGAAAAGATACAAGGACTCTCTGAAACAACATCTCAGCCTTGGCCATATTGACCACCACAACTGGTCTACTCTGGCCTCCAATCGGCAGTCCTGGAGACACACCATCTATAACGCTGCTGATGCTTTTGAGAAAGCACGCAGGATCACCCTTGAGAAGAAAAGACAACGCAGAAAGAATCGTGCCTTGCAGGATATACCATCTAAGGAGTCTTTCTGCTGTGCCTTTTGCAACTGGACTTGCCTATCTCATATTGGCCTCTTTAGCCACCAACGCGCTTGCAACAAATGTGGGTAGAGCCCTTCCCAAATCTTCGTTCGCAAAGCCTAGCCATGATGAAGACTTTAGGGGGAAAAGGTAAACCAGCCAGAATTCTGTTTATGGTCTGGCTGCCTTTTTTTCTCCTTTAAATAAACACTTCTTCCACATCTAGTTATGGAAGTCTCCTGCCAGGAACTGACAGAAGCTGATGAAATTCTGGCATCCCTAAGCAAAAATTATAACAGGATAAAATTGAAATATGTGACTAGAAAACCTTAATTCACTTAGTTTGGCTTGCACTTTCTTGGTTTTTTTCCACCCACCTGTGTAGTTTTACATATTAATTCCTTAGATTTTTAAGATTGTAAGCAGAGAATGTGTATTTGTAAGACTGAAATAGAACAAACTAAAAGGAGTTAGCAAAAGGGTAGTGTTTTATATGCTTGTTGATGGACAAACTCAAAAATCTTTAAAGTAACTCCTGAAAGATGCCTATGCCTCACTTGGCAGACACACATATTACCTATCAGCAGTAGTTTAAGTTAGTAAATTGATCTACGAAAGTAAATCAATACCTCATTAATTCAATTACATTTTTAAAAAATCTGAATGTGTCTAGGTCTATGGAGAGCAGGTTTTCCTTGCTGCTTGCTTTTAGTTGTTCTAAAAATCTCTCAAAACTTGGACAAATACGTCAACACCAAAAAGCTTTGGATGGGGTTCTTCCTGGAATTTGTCCCAAGACTTTCCTTTAAAATACACACAAGTGAAACAAAGCTATGTATTGAATTTAAAACAGTTTAAAAAATAGTGCTCAACAGAATTTCAGATCAGCAGTACAAACCTTTTTTGAGAAACACGCCCTGCCCTTCAAACTTATACTCTTATTTTCCATTCTACACTGGACTATGCTTCCATAATATGTGGGGATGGAACACAGAACTCATTCAACTCCATTCCAAAAGAGTTTTCCAATATATATATTTGAGAGAGTACTTCTTTTGTCTTATCTATGTGTTTCTGCAATGGTTTTAGCATGAAGCAAGATATTATTCAAATAAAAAGCTGTAACATTTGAAAATGCAGTGAGAGAAGTCTTAATGGCAACATAGGCTAGGATACAACACGGGACAGATACAAGAAAGGGAAAAATTCTAGAAATGCTGTAAAATGTATATCTGGTAAAGGAACCTCTGAATATTCACTGTCTCAAATACACTTCAGTTTAAAACAGTTTTTCCTTCCTAGGAGAAACTATAAAGGTTGAAATATTTTTTTATTTTTAAAAAGTTGTGCTAAAATATTGTAAGAATTTATTAAATGCTTCAAGGCTAGGTTTTTTCCATACATAAAAGTAGAAATGATGGGCAAAGCTTTGAATTTGTATGTTATGAATCTTATATTACACATTGCTGCTCATGTTAGTCAAAGAAATGCCTATGTTCCTTGATCTGGCAATTTAGAAGAAAGTAATTTTTGACACTTGCTACGAAAACCACCCAAAAACCCTAAAATAAACTAGACAGAAAAATACCTCAGTAATAACAGTAGAATGAGTTGAAGAAACATTTTACTTGAACAATGCACAAATATTGGTGCCTGTTAAAAATCTTTCGCAAGCTATAAATCTAACCCAAATGTTTCTGGAGAAGTGGCAGAGAATTCTATGCCAAAATCTTTCACTATTTCTGTTAATGGTAAACACCTTGCGTGGGCACATAAAACCAGATCCCCACTCAGTCATTTGCTATCTCAGTTGGATAAAGTGCCTATCATGACATCCACATCAGTCGACCACAGCACTGATCCAGCTGTCTGTGATAACATCTGGTCATTTTTAGAGCAAAGCTGTTCTGCTAGAAAAGGTTCCTTGCTGTCCCTCTCTCCATGGAAATCATTCTAGCAAGCAAAGATAGCACATACTAGCTCTAGGTCCCCACAGCATTTCCATATGCATTGACAGACCTCAGGATATCAGGAAGCGATGCAAGTAGCTTCGGGGAAAGGGAAAGGAATGGGAAGCTGGGGCATGGAAGGCATGAAGAAATGAAGGTGATAGCAGGAAGTTCAACATGAATTAAACGTTGCTATTACACACAGATAAAACCTCATCCTGGTATTTTTTATCTTGCTGGACATAAAATTCAGTTAATGGAATAAATATAAAATGTAATTTCAGATAATTCTAGCAATGGTAGTGAATCTACAGCTGCAGACAAAACTACTCAATTTGGCATTACACTTCATGCTTCACAGAGTAGAACGATCACACTTGAAGGCCATTCATCCCTAATGTCCTTATCTAAGAATTTGTTACATTTTCTGATATTGTATAATTGAAATCATGTAAGTGGAGGACTAGTCTCTTACCAATAATGTAGAATTTGCTTCAAAACACGCCAGTGCCACTATACTAAAAAATTGGCCAGTAAAGACAGATTAGTTGGTCAGATGCATTTACTTTGAATTATGACATAGTTTGACTTTAGTTAATAAGTTTGTCTGACATTCAAATAGAGGTTACTGAGACTTTAACAGGTATTTCATCAAACATACAATAATATATTTTATATCTCAATAAGGAAAGATTATTCTGTCTTGCAGTACAAGGCTAAAAGTCCCAAATTTTAAATTCCATCTTCTTTTGGAAGATGGAACAAGAAAGTGGCCTTCTTCAGTGTAGATGTGGTGCTTACAAACATAGTTTAGTGGTGGGATTTGCAGTGTTAGCTTTTCAGTTGGGCTTGACAATCTTAAAGGTTCTTTCCAACTAATTCAGTGATTCTGTATTTATTTTTCCTTTGTGAAATACTATTACTTGTTCACTGCAAAAAGCATGGTAAACTTTATAATAAAAATTCTTTTAATATTTTAAAAAATAATTACTGTACCATTATAATTAGCAATTTAGTATACCATAATAATTGTTTTAGTATAACACAATGCAGAAGCCTGTGACATTTCATTAAGAAAAGCTCAATATATTTTCTATGAGTTGAAGTCAGTACTTTCAAGTTTCCATTTATTTGTTATATTCACTCCCTGTGTGCAACACAATGACACTTCTGTTATCTCTCTCAAACTGAATTATCCTGTTTTTTAAATTTTTATCTTTTAACTGTGTGTGTGTGTATTCCTTACCTCAGAAATTTTTTCCTTTGGTTATTCCTTTGGTATGTTCAGGAATAACCGTAGCTTCCATTCGCAAGAGCTGAACAAACCCCACAGAATTCATGCAGAGCTAGAATCTGCTGGTTTAATTCCCTGCTGGGAGTCTGCCAGTTGGGAAATGCTGACCAGCAAGTACAGGTCTTAATTACACAAATCCAGAAGCTGCTGCCAACCTTTCCCCATTGAGAAGCATTTGTTTTCTAGTGTTCTTCTTGATGAACAGATTATCACACAAACATAATTTATTGCTGCTTTATACTGTAAGCAATTAAATGAAGAAACCTTTTAAACTCAAGGGAATTTTAATAGGTTACTTGCAAAACGTTATTGCAGGCAACAACTTGTACAACTTGATTTTAGTTCCAAACCCACCAAAAAATTATACAAATCAGCATTGTAAAAGTGTCAGATTAATGCCTTACAGGCTTTGCTGGCAGAATTAATTTCTAAATTCTAGATGTGGGGAAACATTACTCTCATTTTTTTCCTTTTCCATTTTTTTTTAGAAAAATTTACAAGTGAAATATTACTACAAAACTTTTTTTTTATAAGGAATTTTTGCAAAACATTTACATTTTTACCATCAACTATTTTTCTGTTTCAAAATCATTATGTAGATTTAATACCCTATGCTGCACATCAATTCTTGCGGGATGACAATTCAGTGACATGCATAAAAAAACACCACAAGGCATTAAAATGAAGACTTAAATACAAATATTGTTACAATAAAACAGTTATAAAATTGAAAAATAGGACCTAAACATCATGCTTACTTAACTTTGACAAATTAACTTTTTCTCCTAGATTACACACTTTTTTTACTGCTCTCATGAAAGAAGGTGATAAATAATGACTTAACACCAATTGCTAATGTAATCGGCAACACATACACAAACCTAACCAATGAAAGTATATTGTAAGAAAAAAACTATTCTAACACTGGAGTTCTACCATGGTAAATACACTTTGCACTGATAATTACAATAAAGCAAAATTTTTAATGGTGGCAAAGGGAATGAACAGTGAAATGCCATTAAACAAGATACTACTGCACATCTGTGCCCTATTACTTACAACAGCTATATCCCACTGAGTCAAATAAAGGACATTGAAATTTACGATCCTTTTAAGACAGAAAAGTGGATTCAGAATGGTATGCAGAACAGACTGTCAAAATGTTCCTAATTCCAGCGGTAAAATGTGCACCTGCTAACACAAGTTAATGTACTTGGGATGCTATGAAGCCAACCAGATTTAGGTTTGGATACATCTATAATAGGGATTCATTGCAGATTAAAAATTACTTCAGTTTCCTGTATGCATACATAAGTATGCACGGAAAAAATTACATATGAAATGGTTGTGCAGAATGCTTGTAACTTCGGTTTACAAAAACTGTTAACTTTTAGGAAACATGGTATTAATAATAGGAAAGTTCTTCTTTGCATAAAGAAATGTAGAGCACTGATTGTGAAGCATCATGATAAAATATATATTTGACATTTTATTTCCTATATAATAAAATTAACAGTTAATACTACCTAATGTTCATCTGTATTAAATGTAACACCTAATTGATTCTGATGTTTTAAATCCAGATACATCAGTTAAGAGTACTTTAAATAAAATATACAAAATAATGTACAAAACCCAACTAAAATTTAAAGACTCTGTTACAAGTCTAAAAAAGCTTTAAGAAACTTGAAATTTATAACCACAGTGTAAAATTGCTTTTTCTTTTATCTCAAAGCTTTTTATGTAAACTGAAAGTATAAAATACCCTCAGCTTAGTATTTTGCTACAAAGGGCTGGCCTAAAGTGTACACAGTGTAAACAATGATTGGTATTTATTTTGCTTCAAAAATACAGAAAACACCACAAGATTGATAAAGTGTTCAGATGAGAAGTATACGTTTTTGAGGGAATGCACAGGGTATCTGTTATGTCTTGCAAACCAACAGCTACCACACACATTCTTCCTTTCATAATTCGCATGGGAAAAAAAAAAATCTTAACCCTCTTGCACTGTACTTCCTTTAGTTACGTAAAAAATATTTTGGTGTATAAATTTCTTTAAAAACTGGTCATGAGAATTTATTAACAAGTGACTTTAGATGTAAAAGGTTACATTTATGCTATAGGAAGTAATTAAAAACCTTGAGTATGAAATATTTGGCCATCTTTACTCCTTGTATGTACTGCAGTTTTCACATAGAAAATGCAGGTTTTGTTGTTACTGTTTTTTTTCAATTTCCTCTATATTCACTGTCACATTTGAAAATGTAACCAAGCCTTTGAAACCAAAATTCATGTCACAAAATATTTCTCTTTTCCCAGTTTGTTCTGTAGTTGGAGGTTCAAAATAAGAGTTGATAAGTAACAGATATTTATTACCAGCCCACATATTATCCTTGAAGAGAAAACAGTAATATTTAGGGGAAAAGAGAGAAAATGTTTGCTTACTTTTTTTTTTGTTGTTAAAATATGACAATTTTTTTCTTTGGCTATTAAGTCAAAGCACAAAGAACTCAGTACATTAACCACAACATAATAAACTAGTATTTACAGAGATGAGTTGCTGGCGAATGAGCTACAACACTTCATTCAGATTCAGGTTACCTACAAGTTTGAGACGGGCCACAGGTGTTTTAAAATACAGGATCATAGAACCATAGAGTGATTTGGGTTGGAAGGGACTTTAAAGATCATCTAGTTCCAACCTCCTTGTCATGGGCAGGGACATATATAATGAAATGAATTACCAAAAATCGACACATTTTTTTTCATCCTACATATAGATAACATTACTTTTGTAAAATCTTGTGTTAATATCTTTCTATGGTTTTATCTTTCCTACTGTATACACTAATTCTACATAACCTTAGCTCTCTACACAAAGAGAGTAATGAAAACACTGATTGTCATTTATGCACACTACTATAATGTAGTGGTCAAAATTAGTCTGAGGTCCACCTCAGAACCACTTCACAGCATGCATCATCCAACTGCTTCTAGAGTAGTTCCAAAACGTGAGAAAAGATGGCCAAAATTAACTGATGTGTTGTATGGACTAAGCAAAAGCCTAACAAAAACCTAAAATATATTCACTATTGTTCATCCTATACTCAGTTTTGCTGTGCCTTATGGGAAAAGGATGCTCTCATGAAAATATTACAAATTCATGTTAAAAATAAAGTACCTTCATCAAATGGTATTAATCCTAGTCAAGGTCCACCCTGTTTTACATTGATACTATCTGATTTTATAAACACATTAACATACAATGCTAAAATAGGGGGGTAAAGTTCACTTAAAATTGTTACAGAATATACAGACATATAACTAAAAAAGTACAGTATGGAAATATTATTCCTTGATCTGGTTATCCAGTCATCAATTTGCGGTGTTTGTATCTTTGAAATTTTTGTCTTGTTGCACCGGTGTACACTTCCCAAGCTGACCCTTCAACCTGGAGCACTTACAGAAGTCATGACTGAAAAAATGATTTCCTGCTCTGTAATCCACTTTACCAGCCCACTTCCATATCCTGAAAGGTATGTAAACTTAAGTGCAGCACTAGGTGTCCATATAAATGATCCTTTCAGAACTCTTCCATGTTTGTTGAAACGTTAGGGGTTGCTGGGTTTGAATCTTGAGAAATGGCAGCAACAGTGACAATTCTTGGAGATCCAAGAACCTCAGTAACTGAAGAGTCCAGTTCTCCTGAGGTAACAATAGCAAGGGCTGTTCCACCACCCTTCTTGTTCTGATGAGTTTTGACATGTTTCGAGAGATGGTCACTTCGCATAAACCTTTTAGAACATTCTGGGCACTCAAATCTCTTTTCACCTTTTTTAAAAGAAGAACAAAACCAAAATGTTACTGAATGAAAGCACTGAACGCTGCTTGACCATTTGAATCTGACCCTATTCTATTCAACATTTGAAGTGTCTTTAAAAGGATACAACATTTTCTTTTCTACCTGACTCATTTCCAGGTGTGTTCTGTTTAGTCACAGGCTTCTGACAATCTACTCTTTGCTACCAAAATGTTCTCAACAATTATTTGCTATGCTGTGATTATCTGGTGAGAAGTTTGAATCTCAGGTCACCAGAGAATTTTCATAAACTTCCATAAACCTAACACAGTGAGGGAGGTAAAAGCCCTCAAAGAACGACTTGGTAGCATTTTTTAAGAATATTTTTGTTATTTAGATTACAGGGATGGGAAGGGAATTTGTAAACACGAATCCTGACACTCCATGAGGATGTATGAAATCTACATCAAGAGAGACAAATTCAACATACTGAAAGGTCCTATCAGTGTTCAGATAAAATTAGCGCTTACGACATTGGGTGCTCTAAGCTGAAAAAGGAGGGACAGGGAGGGGGATGCTCTCCTGGGGCTAGAAATATGGAGGCTGATAAAATTCTCAGCTTCTAAAAGGTCCACTTTTCCAACTGTTAAGAGAGCTTGCTTTAACATCAGCTCCCACTTGAAACTTCAAGGAATTTCCCAAGAAGACCAAATCTAATGTGTGGACTAGGTTAACAAATTTCTTAAAGATTGAGCTAGCCCAAGTGAGGAAACAATGACCCTGGTCCATAACCAATCCTACACACCCAACCTAAATTTGTTAAATTTAGGTCAGGCACTAGTTAATGTACATCAGCTATCTGTGATGAAGTGATCATCTTTCTCTAGCCCAAATAGAGAAGAACAGTTGAAACAGCTCCCATTTAATTTGTACAATTTCATAGTCAATTTGAATTGACAAAAAACAAAATCTACCACTTTCTCATTTTAAAGTTACTTTACTTACATTTAAGAGTAGTTTTCAGACAACCTAACATGTGAGAACTTTGATACCACTGTTTAACCATGCCCACTGTGATTCAGACTTGCTGTACTATGCATACAAGAGAGGGCTGACCAACCTGTGTGGGTTCTTCTGTGTCTTTGTAACTCATCACTCCTTGTAAATCGCTTGCCACAAAAAATCCAGTTGCATATAAATGGTCTTTCACCGGTATGCCAGCGCAGATGTGCTCGAAGATGAGATGTCTTGCCATAAACTTTTCCACATCCTTCAATATGGCAGATATGTTGTTTCTTTTTTCCTGGCTCATTGCTGCCTCTAAAAAGATCATATTTAAACAGGTAAGTAGTTATATTCTAAAATATTATGAGCTATTGGGAAAAACACTTCATGCTAACAGAGACAATTATAATCCCCTGTCTAAAAAAACCCCCCACAAATGTACTTTCTAATAGAAAGCATTAAAAACCTCAGCAATATAAGACAATCTCATGCCCAAATGATAAGCTGTGATAAGATGCTAGAATATATACTGATAAAATTTACATTTACCTTCCTTCTCCCTCTCTGCAATTAGGACATGAACAGGCAACTCTTCTCAGTCTCTTGCCCGGCTGCACTTCCTGGTCAGAAGCTTGCTGAGCTTGTTGCAGCTGCACTTGTGTTATCTGATCAGGACTAACAGCACCAATTGCCGCATTAGCAATGCCACCTACTGCTACGGTGACAGGAGCTATTGTGGCTTGCTGTACTTTTACTCCATCCTGTCCTTGCTGTTGACCTGTAAAATAAAGTGTTTGCACCTTTTATTAGTCATTTTGATAAGTGAAATGCACCAATAAACGTCATGCATTTTGTAGAACAAAAATCCACCTAATGTTAAAGGAAGCCATAAACCAAGTCTTAAATCCAGCCATTTTCCTGAAGCACTACCAGAGTACCTATCTGCTAGCTTAGATAGCCCTGTTTAATGTAATTTGTTATTAGAACAGCACAAGACTGTAAATTACTGACTGAGAAATGTTAACTAGTTTAACAAGAGTTCTTTTTCTTAAAAGCTGAAATAAATTAAACAAAATCTTATGGAGAAATGTTGTTCAATCAATTGCCAATTAATGTCTCTCTAATAACCTTTGAAACATATCTGCATTCAGAAAACTACAATTAGCTAATTTTAAGAGTTGCTTTACGGTACTGGCAGAATTGTCACTTCTCTTACAATCTGTCCTGAATCAACATTGAGCCATAAAGGATGTTCCACAAAGAAAAAGAAACATTGTAGGACTAGACTTGAACAACCTAA
Organism: Oxyruncus cristatus; assembly: GCA_013399855.1. Taxonomy (NCBI): domain Eukaryota; kingdom Metazoa; phylum Chordata; class Aves; order Passeriformes; family Cotingidae; genus Oxyruncus; species Oxyruncus cristatus. The sequence continues at coordinate 370,831 of VXAY01001664.1, forward strand.
TGTACCATAGCTTTCTTGGGATTGTTGTTTTGCAGGATTCTCCACCTGGGAAGGTAATTCTGGTTATATGTACAAATGGGGGAACAAGAACCTGGAAAGCAGCCCCACAGAAAGAGATCTGGTGTTTGGGTTGATGGCAAGTTGTATATGAGTCAGCAGTGTGTCCTGGCAGGCAAAATGGCCAGCCTTATCCAGGGGTGAATCCAGCACAGTGTAGCGAGCCGACTGAGGGAAGCGACTGTCCCACTGTACACTGCACTGATGTGGGCCCACCTCGAGCACTGTGTGCTGTTTTGGGCGCCTTAATATAAGAAGAACATCAAACTATTACAGTGTGTCCAGAGGAGGGCGACCAAGATGCTGAAAGACCTCGAGGGCGAGACTTACAGGGAGCAGCTGAAGTCTCTTGGTTTGTTCAGCTTGAAGAAGAGAAGGCTGCGGGGTGACATCCACACAGTCTGCACCTTCCTCAAGGGGGGCAGTGGAGGGGCAGGGGCTGATCTCCTCTCTCTGGTGACCAGCGATAGGACACGAGGGAATGGCTTGAAGCTGCACCGAGGTAAGTTCAGGTTGGACATTAAGAAAAGGTTCTTCACTGAGAGAGCGAATGGTCACTGGAACAGGCTCCCCAGGGAAGTGATCAAATGGAATTCTAAGATTGACTTGATGAATGAAGAATTCAGCTTCATTGCCTAAGTCCATTTATCTCATTGGCTTTCTTGATCAAAGGAAATCAGGATTACTGTCTTGATATTAAAGCAAAATAGAGTATTCCAATATAGGTAAGAAATGTAGTTTCTTGAGCAGCAGAGTAATATTATGTTTGCTTTAAAAATTAGTACTATACAGTTTAAGAAAATAACATGATAAAATAAATCTGACAGAATTATTACTTCCATCCTCAATATGACAACTCAATGCCGGTCCTGCTAGTAACAGGAATAGGACAAAATATAATTAGATGCTGCCATTTTTAAAAATTCAGTGCCTTCATTCAAATGGGAAATTTAAGGAAATAATACCTCCTTATTGAGAGAGTGTAATGGGCAACCAGAATTAGGACAGACTATAATATCTGAAGACTTGAAAGTCCTCAGTATTGAAGCACTCATTTAAAACTCAGAAATCCCTTGGAGGTAACATGATTCAGAGACATTGTAATGGGTACTCCAACTTACTTCTCCAGCATCCATAACAGACACCATCACTGGGGACTGGGAAGAACACTCTCTCTGAAGTCTAAACTGCCCAGCTACTGAGTGAGGTCAGATAAACCCAGTACAGAACAACGACTACTTCGTTCACATGATTGCTGAGGAGCAATAGATGCCTGGACAGGCTCTCTTGCGTAACATGGTGCTAACAGCCATAGATGAAATCTAACACAACCACCTACCACCGCCACACACATGCAGGTAGTTTAGGACTAAAGAACATGATATACAGAGAACCTCCCAAAGTGACCTGACTTGTCCTCTAACAGGCCACTGTTGGCTACAAGAAATAGTATAAATCTGTCTTTTGCTTAGGTCAGTACCAGGTTATTTTCACCAGAAGCACTGACCAAATTTTCCTGGTTATCTCCCTTGGTTTACGTCTGGAAGTTGCATCTGATACGCCTAGATATGAATACACATGAACCCTTAGTTTTCTTAAGCAGGCCACAAATATTGACAGATGCTGAGTGTTTTGAGCTCTCTGAAAAGAACAAGGACAAACCCACAAGAGATAATGTTTGAATCCCACTTGCTGTATGACAGATAGATAGTAAAACAAAAAAAAATTCTAAAAAATGTCTGGTATTTGCAGCAGAGGAAAAATAATTACAGGCCTAATCTTGAGTGCAGAGTCCCCACATGTCTATGACAGAACAAACTCTTTTCAGAATAGTAATGTACTGGAAATAAATTTATTTTCCACACTCTAATGGGAAAGAAAAGCAGTCATGAGAATCCTTCAGGGAGCATATGATACGGTAAGGAGAACATGATAATATAAATGCAAATAGTAATATCTAGTACTTTAGCCTGACACTGGCAGAAAAGGACACAAGTGCTTCCAAAGAAAGTGAGAGGTTCAAGGGCAACTCCTTGTCAGGCTGTTAAGCTGCTGAAATGCTGACCACATGCTACAAATAGCCAGAGTAAAAAAAAAGGCCAATCATTTATTTTTCTTATATCTAATGCTTATCTTATATGATAATGTGATGGCTTGTGTTGAAAACCAGTTGCATTTTTTGGTGAACCAAAGGTAAATGAAAAGGAAGAACTTGCTCAGCTTGTAATCTTTCCCAGAGTACAACCCGCTTGGTGCTAAACATACCCAAGATGCAAACTCCTTTAATTCACAGAGGAGCACTACAAATGAAGAGTCTGTGAATGGTCATGACAAAAGTTAAAGATGTAACAGATATTACGGCCACACCTACTGCAGCCTTTTATTCTGTTTTCACTACCAGTCACATTTTCAAGTCCATTATTAAGAATTATGCTTTATTGTTACAGTCTGTTAGAGGGATGACTCCATCTGTGTCATAAAGTTCTCTCTGAGCAAAAAAGTCCTGTAACCTAACCAGTCTGTGGTCAGAACTCAGCTGAAAAGGATAACTGTCTCTTCATTTTCTCTTTCTCTCTGGTTTTCTTGAATTGATATTAAAGTTTCAATGCAACTTTTCCCTGGGCTGGCAGACCAAGGCTTTTCAAGTACGGTGTGAATTGAGGCACTCGAACCCTGAGGATGATGACTCCTTTTCTCACCCTATGACTAGTGATCAATGTCCAGCACATAACTCTTGCTGGATCTGAACAATCCACATCTATAGGGAAGCCTGTTCAGCATTTCTAAAAACCCACCACACTGTGCTGACAGATACGAGCCAGTATCGACTCTCTAAGCCATGAAACGACCAACCACAGAAGGGTCTTCTGATACTTCTTCAGAATATCAAGTACCACTGCTGACACACACTTTATCAGTTCTGAACTTTCCTTCCTCCATGTGAGGACCAGGAACATCTTGGAGTACAGGATACATACTAGTGAGCTACAACCTTCATCTGTTTATTAAACATGATATAGTGACACATCTGTGTAGAAATTCTTCACAGTAACTGTAAAGGTGACAATAAAAATACAAACCAGAAAATGCCAAATAAGGTTGCTCAGGCAGAAAATTACCTTATCCATATGTTTTCAGTTAAACAGTAATTAATTGACTGCTCTTTAGACGGCATTAACTAGCTATAACATTTTTTAATGCAAATGTTGATTTTTCTTCTTAAAATTAATCTCACGGAGTTGCTATTTTAAAATCCCTTCCCTTGGATTCCACTTACTAAATTCAGAACAGAACACTCTGAAACTCTGAAAATATCCTACAAATTGCCTTATTTAAAGAACCACACCACAATATTCAATAAGCAAACCTAATTTTTTAGGTAAAAGAGTAAGTGAAGGCAGCACACAGGATTCTCCATCTGGCAAGGTAATTCTGGTTATACGATAAATATTTTTTGTCAGAGATTTACACAGTTATCAGAAAACACTGGGAAGCTCAATAATGTAATTCCTGGACTTAATTTTGGTTTTGAACTTCTGGGAGTGCATGCCAACAAGCTAGCACGCTAGTGATCTACAGGATAGATATCTATTCTCATTTTAAAGCTGTTAAACATAAAAAGCAAGAACAAAGAATCTTCAGAATAAAAGGAATGTATTTTAGACCACCTGAAAACACCGTTCCTTCTAAAGAAAAATCAGAAAATGTCCACAAAACAACGGACAGAACATGCCCTAAATCTCAAAGGAAACCTGCTGTAGTCTTGAGTTGTATGGGATTTTGACTTTTTTAAACTATGTACTATCCACTATGGATCACAAAGGGCTTTAACTTTTACATCATTTGTACTTATTAAGGGAAGATAAAATCATTGCATTATTTCTTAAATCAAGCCTACCAGAGAAAGATACTGAGAAAACTTAACTGCTGATATGAGTTTGTCAGCAGCCTACTAAATTAAATCAGGGCAACTTCTAAATGTTTATGAAAATGAGGATCTCTCAGCTAATAATAAAAATTAGCTTTTTATTTGGAAAAAAACAACAAACAAGCCTGCTTATTCTAAAAACAGGTGGTTGAGATAATGTTATCCATACAGGAACAGAATGATCTCCTTTTTTCTACACAGAGAAAAAAGACCTATCAAAAATATTCCATTTAACTTCTTAGTAGTAGCATTAAAGCACCATTTAAAGCCTTTCAGAAATTCTACCACAATCATGAGATTACCTGACATTGCTTCTTCCCAATATACTCCAAACCACAAGACCTGGTATCACTACACTTCACCATCAAACCTTTCAGTAACAAGAGCTCTCAAGTTTCAGCACACCTTTCAGTTTCAGAAAGAGGTCTAAACAAATCACTATATGAGGAAACCACTTCAGTTCATCTCTGTTATTCTATGTGAGTTGTCGAAGCAGTCACTGTACATTTACACCTGCTTTTGGAAGGTAAAACGTTTTTCTCATGTTCCCATGATTTTTTTAATAATGATTTTCTGAAAATGAGCAACATTTTTGATTACCAAAATCATCACTGAACTTGTGTATGACTGACCTTTATTGTACATTCTGTAGGGACATAAAGTTACAACAACATGTTATAAAATAACATTGATACAAAATAACACTGGCACCAAACTACTCCACTGCATTTCATTTTCTCTCAGGTCTAAGTTCTCTCTTTTTTTTTTTGGATAGTATTTGACCACAGGACAAAACACAAACAGCAAGGAAACCTGATACGGTATTTACTTCGCAAATCCAGTGCAATAAGACTCACTTACTGCAGTATTACATATATGATTATGACTGAATGTAATTAATGTTCTAGTAATTTTTAAGCTTCTCAAACAGAAGAACCTGCATGACTAGTCACCAGTCTTTCCCATTTAAGCCATTAAGTAAATGCATTACTTATTAATGCAAGATACAGGACTATCAAGATAAATGATTACACATCCTTTATTCTTCAGCATCACCTACTCAGCTTTCCAGTTTTGCAGTAAAATTGCATCTTAGCAGTTAAAACTCACATATACTTTCCCATACACGAGTTTGTAACACATTCATTCAAGAAACAGAACAACTTTAAGTAACTACTATGAAGTCCAATGATACATACATGTACACACATATATCTCAATCACATTTTGAGTTAAAAACTGATTTTCAAAATAGTAACTCCCATAACAGCACCTGGATGACTAAAGAAAGATAATGCATGGTACCTAAGAGGTACTTTCCTATAGAGTGATTGACTGCTGATGATTGTGGTTATTAGGCTCGGCCATCCATCCTAAGTCAAGTTTCCCTTTACTACACACTGCACCTGTACTCCTATTCTTGTTCACCTGAAGTAGCAAGCATGAAAAACTACTCTCTCAGGTAAATAGGGCAAAAGAGGAAGAAAAGGACTTAACTTTAATGATCTACAGAAATCATGTGAGTCAAGCATTAGAAAAATGGATCTTGGAAATAAGTGAAAATCAAGACTAAGAAAAGGACACTTACAGGTTCTGCTACTTAGCTCCTCAGAACAATTTGATAGATTTCCTGTTTTTGTTGTGCAACCAACATTCAGCAGTCCAAAAGAGGACAGCATTAATAACAGACTTATTTAAGTGGGGTGCACCTTTGCAAAATCTGAGAAACTTTGCAAAATGTACCTAGAGACACAGCGGCTAGTGTCGCAAAAAAAGAAGATTTGTTCAACTGCATATTCTAAAAAGCAAAGAAGGTTCCAGTTAACATTCATAATTCAATGCCTATTACTGCAGGTAACTAAAGTTAATGATGGTCTGCAGAGTTTCAAAGCTCTACCGGCATCAGAGCTGATGCAGCAACTCACCCATTAACAACTTACTAATGCAAAGCAATGGGGAAAAAGAAGTTTCTTATATCCCCTTGCCCTGCATACACCAGGTACAGTCAGCTTGAAAACATCCTTTACTCTAATATTCTTTTTCCACAAAGACATACAGATAATGACTACATATTTTATATATTTATTTGTAGTAAACCATATTTATGTCTATATAATGTGATAAAATAACACTTTTATTAAGATATAACCAAGATTCTAACATTTTTTAAAAGTCTGTGGCAATAGTTTATAGTTAGAGATCAATTTTTTCGAAAAAAACCCCAACTACTAGGAAGGAGGTTTCATACTGAAAAGAGAAGTGCAAATCATATTTTAAAATTAAATATATGTGAAGACAGTGAGTTTCAGTATTTACACAGAAGATGATGCAGTATGAGACAATTTGTCTCTCTCTTCTAGAGCAGTGGTTTACAAAGATTTATGAAGAAACAATACGTGACAAAAGAATTCCCCAAAACAGAAACTGTGCAAGCACTGATGCAAGGCACCTGCACATTCTGTAGAGAAGATCAGTTTGTAGTTGAGAGAGGAACTGGATTCACCCAACTACAAGAAATTAAGGTCATTGCAAGTCACAGCATTTTGTCTAGATGCTACTACAAGCAGGAAGTTTCCAGTGCAAACTGCAGTGTTAGATAAACATCTGTCTTTTCTACTCCTATGGGGCACTGCAACAAGTTTTTATCTTTTGCCTATGGCCAACATTGACAAGATTTGTAAGAACTTGTTATTCTCTTCTTCAAAAGCTTCCTATGCCTCAGTGTTTTAAAAAATTACTGAAGAGAATCATAACTGAGCTTGACTTCTGTTAAAAATACCACTTAAAAGCCTGAAACGTAATGCAATAAAAACTTTGAGGCATTTAAGCATCCTAAAAAAAATAAAGTCTGTTTCCTTTAGTGCAACAATCTTTCGTGTTACCAATAACCAAACCAATGCCCAAAAACTTTCACAAAGTTGCTTTAATGACTTTTCAAAAACGTAAGGCTTTACCGAAGTGCCTTAGGACAACCTGCGGTCATTTCAGTACTTTGACACAGAAAAGATGTTTTCAGGTAGTATCTTTCATTAAACCAAAAGCAAGTTTCCTTTTTATTACTTTATTAAACACGGGAAAGAGTTACCATAAATACAACACAGAAAGACCTATACAAAACCAACATAAAAATCAACCACAGAGTGACAGTTTTGCAAAATTTAGTCTTGAACAACCAAGTGGTGGTTTCAGTTAAAGAAGGCAGTATCTCTGTTGTTCTGGATACTGTGACTTCAAATGGAAAGAAAATATGGTCAATTTATTAGGTATTCTAAAGAAGGAGGTGGAATCAGAAAAAATAATTTGTTATACCGAAGGTAAGAGACTCTTCCAAAAAACACTTGATTTTTATCATCATTGAGTAAACAGTCAAAACCAACCGTATTTAGGATGAGTGTTCAGGAATACTTCTCTGCAGATGAACACAAGTAGTTCCCTCTGTACTGAACCTTAGAGCAACAGATAACTGAAAATCCAAGCACCCACTGAGCTACAAAGTGTCAGAGACGTTGCATGGAAACTAGTTGCAGATCTAAGAAACTGAGGTTTTTAGGTTTACTTTTATGGAACATCTCTCTCTACCCCATCACCTTGCCCCAATTCTCAGATTATTCTACAGCTTATAGCCACAATAGAATATGGCAGGTTTCTTTCCTTCAGCTCTTCCCCTAACTCTTCCCCCCTAACTCTTAAACAGGTATAGGACTAGAAAGAAACTTGCTGATTGTCAGTCTCCCCAGTCTGACTAGAGGAACTCGATACCTGATGAACTGAAACAAAACAGAAGAACATACCCATCTCCCCCCAAAAAAAGCGCCTATCTTACACGCTTCTGCCATATGGAAACATAAATACTGGTCTCAGAAAGTGTGGGTTTTTGCATCTCCATTCAATTTCTGAGTATTACTACGAAACAGTAATAGCTGAATCTTGAAAGGACAGAAGTAGGTTGACATAAAAAAAACCCCATTTGCTAAATCGCCTCTTTGGATTTTGGGGGGTTGTGATGAGGCCTTTTTTGGTTGGGTTTTATAGGATTTTTGACTATAGTGTAGCTAGCTTACATGTTTTACACTTGACTAGAAGGTTCATAAATGTCCTTGAAATAAATATATTGGCTATATGAAATGTTATGTTGATAAGATAAGAATAAATACGTCTCTACGTACAGGAGGGATTAGTTAACAGGTACGTACACACATGAAAAACAGAAAATCCTTTCAACAGAAAGGAAGATTAATGACTTTAAAATTAGTTTAAATCATATAGCAGTTGATAATTTATTCAGAACAAAAAATAGTGGCAAGGTGATTAGAAGTTATTATCAGGAATAAAACAAGATTAATAAAATATTTTCAAAGACCTTATACAGTAAGACTAAATATAAGACAAAACCCTTGGTGTTATTAACAGCCTATGGGTAGATAGGTTAACCAATATTAAGAATAATTTATTTAACTGATTTTATTAAAGATGTAAAAACTGAAACTTTGTTACAACCTTCATCAGGCAAGGACCAACAATACTGCATATTACAGAATCACAAAAGAAGAGCCATGTAAATTTCTAAGATTCAAACCCTTAGAAGTTCTGACATCTTCTGTAACACTGTTAACCCTTTAAAACTGTATACTTAATCTTCTTTTTTGGTTCAGAACAAACTCATAAGCTTCATGTTTTTGTCAATTACTTTCTGATGAGCAAAGAAACAATACAATAAAGGCCCATATTTCTTCAACATCGGTATTTTCCTCAAGGGAAAACTGGTCACATCATCACTTGAAACTATAATTAAGGAAAGTCAGACTTGGACCTAACATATATCCCAAGTTTTTTTTTGGCAGGAGGATATTGGTTAATATCTTCACAACAAGTTCTCTTTACAACAACTTCACACTAGACTGCCAATCTATGAAGACTATATATGCATGTTGGAGCAAAATATTTTTCCAATGACCAGTTGATCAAGGTATACGACTGTTACCAACTCTCAGTAGTATTAAACATCAGTGGAAACTCCATTCTTAAGAACTGATGCATACAGAAATCAATATAACTATATAACCATATCCCAAACTAAACTAAGCATGATCAGATGCTACATTTCTCAAGAGACTGCAGATGTCCAGAACGACTGTTTTGGTGAAAGTGTCCTGACAAGAGCAAAACATTCATTATAAGAATTACATTTCGTTATGCAGTCCCGACTACTTCCAAAGCTACTATGCTACAGCATATAATTCAAGAAACATTTATTAACCAAATTGCTCATTAAAAATCATTGACCATTGAAAAACATAGTTGTTCTTTAATAATGATAGAATATCCTGAGTTGGAAAGGACCCACAAGCATCACTGAGTCCAACTCCTGGCTCTGCATGGGGCAACCCCCAATAATAACTGTTTACACTTGAAATTAATATTTCCCTTAGAACACAACATGCATTCCATATAGTTAGATTTTTTCAATAATCACCATTACCATTAGAGGTTTTTAATATATTAATCCTGTAAGAATTGATTTATTTCATCTACCAGCACCAAAATCATATGAAGCTTAGTGCTCCATAATTTAAGTTACAGTGAGGAAGCTATTGAAATGAGAGTTTGAACATGCTTTCTGTCTTTCCCTCATGCCAGGAGGTAATGGAAGCACAAGAAGGTTGGCTTAGTGCAGATCTAAGCACTGTTTTTAAAAAAGGAAAAAAACGCTAACAGGCTGATGAAGATGTGCCGTATCACTCAGTTTACTTGCTTGAGATTTTATGAATAAAGAAGCTCCACCAATTAATTTCCTGCTCTATATGCTCAGAATTCTGACAACAGGGAGTGAGAGAGGGGATGGTAAAACCCAATATTCTCAGACAGTGTGTCTATATAAGGAAACATTCTTATAAGACCACATAATCTAATCTGTCACTTTAGTAACAATCTTCTCTGAAGAATTTAAAACTTACATTTTATTCTTGAAGTTTATAGCATAGAAATAGCTCATTATGAACCTATTTTACCTGGCAATTATGAGCAAAGTTGGTACTTGAAAAGCTTCCCCTTCCCACTTTATTCTAGAAATAATGATGAAGTTATGCCTTGCTACTCACTGGTCAGGCAGAAAAGACTTGTTTTACCGAGGTGTTTTTACCAGGTTATTCTCCGTTGTCAATTTAGCAGAACACCGTTCTTTAGGCATCAAGTTCAGGACCTGTATACTGACACTTCCTTTTATGCTACCATCACCAAGCGAAATGTTTGTTTTCACCGGCATAGTTGTTAAACTATTTCTGCCACTATTTTTAATTTCAGTTTAAGAAAATCACATAACCAAAGCAATTTTGTCATTAGAAGACTAAATGCTTCTCCTGTAATTACTCTAAAGCATTTGAAAAGGATGCCAGTACTGTAATATTTAGAACACTGTGGTTCTGCAACAATTCTCAGCTCAAGGCAACCTGAGAACAGTTGTGACCTTTCATGACTTTGGAAAAAGTATGCTAAATTTCTATACTCCTCCCATCTACCCTCTCAGAATGCCGAGTCACACACAATGAAGTAAAAAATAATGAAAGATTCCATTTCTTTGGTTGATTTTCCTTTTTTTTTTTTTTCCAGTATAGCTCAGTTCTTTGTACTTACCTTTTTATTGCAGATTCCATAGTTTACAGCTTGTTTCTTTCAAGCTGTTTGCTGCATCTTGCTTGCCAATGAACATCCAGGGAAACACTGGATGAAAGTAAAAAAAGATCATCCAACCCCTATCCTTCAGCTCTTTTGACTTCCACACTTGGTGTTTATATTTGCCAGTTTACTTGTACATAATGTGGCTATTTTTACCCCTTTTCACCTTCTTACCACCTACAGGAAACCCTCCTTGCTTAGCTACACCACTCACTAACTTCTGTTTCCATACATATTCACTATAACATTAACAAGAGCAAGGAGGATACACATCCAAAAAATGCATTTTCTTTCATTCAACAACTTAAGCATAATATTCCAACTTCAGACTAAACATCTTCCCCTCCCTCAAAATCTAGCATATGTGATAGAGAATAATAGACTGTGATGGTATGAAGGTGAATAAGCTATTTTAAGTTTTCATAATACAGGAGTTTGAGCACATTAAATAGAAAAGTGTCTTATGCAACAACTAAAACAGAATATATTGCAGACAAGTATTGAGTGCTTAAAAATATCAGGCAGACTCAAAAAAGACCAATTCAGAGAAAATAAATCCAACAAGGACTATTAAATATATTTTAAAAAAAACCATCCCACTTCTGGCTCAGGAAGGCCTGAGCTCCAGATCACTGAATGGTGGGAAGAGTATCTAAGCACTGTTCTTGTATACATCAGCTGCAGTCAGCATCAGGCAGGGTCAGAAACATCTTTAATTCCTACATTCATAAAATCATAGAATGGTTTGAGTCATAAGGGACCTTTAAAGATCACACAGTTCAATCCCCATGCCATAGGCAGGGACATCGTCAACCAGAACAGGTTGCTCAAAGACCCAGCTAACCTCACCTTGAACACTTCTAGAGATGGGACATCCACAACCTCTCTGGGAAACCTGTTCCAGTATCTCACAACCCTCATAGTAAAAAATTTCTTCTCCTTACATCCAATCGAAACCTACCTGTTTTCAGCTTAAACCAGCTGTCCCTTGTGCTGTGACTACAGGCAGGCCTTGATAAAAAGTCTGTCTTCTTATAAGCTCTCTTTGTATATTGAAGGGCTGTAATAAGGTCTCCCCAGAGTCTTCTCTTCGCCAGTTTGAACAACCCCAACTCTCTCAGCCTGTCTTCGTATGAGATGTGTTCCAGCTCTCTTCATTTTCATGGCTCCCCCTGGACCTGCTCTAAAAGATCCATGTCTGTCTTCTACTGAGGCTCCCATCCCTGGACACAGTACTACAGATGGGGTCTCAAAAGAGTGGCAAAGAGGGGGTGAATCACATCCCTCGAATTGCTGATCTTATTTCTTTTTATGCAGCCCAGGATACAATTGGCTTTCTGGGTTGCAAATGTACATTGCCAGCACTTATCCAATTTTTCATCTGCCAATACACCCAAGTCTTTCTTCTCAGAGGTGCTCTCAGTCCATTAGTCTATCATCCAATCTATACTGATATTGAGGATTGCCCCATCCCAGATGCAGGACCTTTCATTCAGCCTTGCTGAAGTACATGAGGTTCACTTTGGCCCACTTCTCAAGCCTGTCAAGGTCCCCCTGTATGGCATCCCTTCCCTCAAGCACATCAACTGCACCACTCATTTTGGTGCGATCTGCCAACTTGCTGAGGGTGCACTTGACCCCGCAATGTTATTAACAAAGCTATTGACCACTGTTGGTCCCCTGAGGGACATCACTGACTACTGATCTCCATTTGGAGATTGAACCATTGATGGCAACTCTTGAATGTGGCCATCCAGCCATTTCCTTATCCCTCAAATAGTTCATCCATAAGACATGTATCTCTCCAAGGCTACTGTGAGGGACTATGTCAAAGTCCTTACATAAATCATGGTAGATGAAGTAGATGATAATCAGCTGCTTTTCCTTTACTTATCAACGTAGTCACTCTGTCATAGAAGGCCACCAGATTAGTCATGCATGATCTACCCTTTGCAAAGACATGTCTGATGAAGATTTGGGACAACATATAGGTTGTGTCTAATTCTCCTCTGCCACCCATATGCCTTGACATACTTTGTAGGTGTGTTCCATGATCTTACCAGACACATATGAAGCTTACTGGTTAGTAGTTTTCTGGGATCTCCTTTTTACCTTTTTAAAAATAGGTGTGATGTTTCCCTTTTCCCAGTCACTATTTTTGAGTGACATACATTTCATCTTATGCATTTTATTCCTATTTAAAGAATTTGGTAGAATTTTTCAAACTCCTCTGCAAACTTTGATCCATAATGATAGTAATATTTAAACAATGTCTTCAGTCTTCGAACAGCAAGCCCTAAAACAAGTGACTGTCACACAAGTAGAGTTAAGTAAGACAGAAAGGGAAGAGAAAGCCTTGAAGACAAGCTGAAGCTGGATGCAGACAAACAGGAAAAGGCAGAAGAAATCAGGAGACCTCAAGGTACTGACAAATTGCATAACTGTTGAATGCAGTGAACTGAAAGTAAATGGTCAAAGAGAGAAATGCCTTAGTAACTCACACTACTATAGAGTATGAAACAGAAGGGCAAGGCTCATTACATTTTTAAAGCACTCCAGTAAGAACGCTTGGTGTTGGATTTCATTGTCATTAATAACCGTTTTGGAGTCCACAGCACATCCTTGCAAAAGACTTAAAACTAACCAGTTGTAGTAGTGCCAGGCAACACTGTTCCACTGAACAGAACTCATTTGCTTCATGTTATTTTGATCAACAAACTCCTAATTCCCCATAATTCAGACCATGTCATCACTCATCTTAAAGAAAATGGCTTTAACTTGTGTTGCAAAATGATGGAATCTGGTGACTGTTGTCTAAAGCAAGTAAAAAAGCTTGGAACAAGTATACTTAAAATACAAGTAATATTTTTCACTATTTTAAAACAAAAGCATCTCATTCACTTTTGTATGGGACAAATACCTCCATTACCATGTAACAAAATTACTTCAAGATGTATAATTAAGGTAGATAGGAGTTTGATCTATTACTTTCTTCCTCGTAAGAAACAGGGAATTATTCTGAGGGAAAAAAAAAAACCAACCCAAAACCTTAAAACCAAAATAATTTAGCCCAGCAAAAGGAAACAATGTTACAAACTGTATATTTTCCTTAGAATCATCTCGTACTAAAATAACTTCCTTTCACACAGTCACTTATATTGTTAATTAACACATCCGGACAATTGGAAGGGCCTGGAAATAAACTTTAAAAAGGCAAAAGATACTGTATATTAAGAAGGACATGGGGGCTGGGGATAGGAATCCTTTGCATTTGCATCTGCAACTCTCACAGCAGCAGCTTTGAAAAAGGGCAAGGGTACTATGCAGTACTTGCTTGTCCCCAAGCTCATAGAGGCTACATTCACAAGGTCACCACCTATAACATTCCAGGTTACCCTCTTCTACAGGGAACCATGTATAAAACAACAACAATTCACACAGCACAGAAGAAATGAAGTTTACTTAGTACAGAACTAGCTTGCTAAAAGGCCAGATCTCAGAACAAGGAAGGTATTTGTAGATCCCTGCAGGTTCAAGTAAACACAGTTGCTTTCATGTAGTCTTTTGTTTGATTAGCTCTTAATTAAATAATGGTTTAAATATCTGGTTTTAAGACTCATAAACTTAGTTTTTGTCTTCTCGTCCAGCTGTCTTCTGTACATTTAATTACTCATCTGACTGACACTTTGTACATCTTAACAAAATTTCACAGAATCACAGAATGGTGTAGACTGTAAGGGACCTCTGGAAGGTGTCTGGTCCCACCACCCTGCTCAAGCAGGGCCACCTACAGAAAGTTGTCCAGGAGCACGTCCAGACACCTTCTGAATATCGACAAAGATGAAGAGTCCACAAGTTCTCTGGGCAACCTGTGTCACTGTTCAGTCATTCTCACAGTAAAAAACCCACTTTCCACTGCATCACTGATATTGAAGGAGTTCTCCCTCGAGCCAGAAAATTAAAGGATGCGAGAACTTCTCTGATTTGCCCTGCTTTTTGACAACATGGAACATATAACCCAAAGTATGATACCTACCAAGATCAGTGTTTGAACTTTTAACTGAAAAACACAACAAAAAAACCCCAAACACATATCTTGCTCGCTTTACAGTAGACTTTGAGTAACAAAGGTTATAAAAAGCAGTCCAAAATATAATATTTACTAGAAGATTTTAATATTTTTCTTCCCAAAGTGAAATTTTTCTGATTTGGAATTTAGAATCTATTTGACAAAATGAAAAACCAAACAGACAAGAACAACAAATCAACAAAAAAGACAACAAACCCCTCCACATTTTTCAAAATTGTTCTATAGTTTAACATTTTCTATTGTAATTTTAAATTAAGAATTTTTTGCTTTACTATTTAATTTACTACTGAAAAAAACAAGTACCTAAATTACCTCACTGTGGAAATATCTAGGAAAATCACTATTCATGAAACAGAAATATGACACAAATACAAGAAAAAATATTTATTGTGATTTTTAGATTGCTTTTAGATTTAGATTTTGTGATTTTTTTTTTCCTAGAAAATCAACTGGCTTGAACAAAGGGGTTTGACTGAAGGACAAAGTAACTTTTTTTCCCCTAACAAAGTTAGAGCATCTGAATCAGTGCATGGGATGAGTCCTTCACTCAGTTTTCTTCCTAACATTTGCTGGACATCCTCCATATGGTTCATTTCTAACACCTACTGCTCATTTTTAGTGAATGATCAACTTCTGGAGAGCTCAGCTTATTTTCAAAACACTTCACATACTGGCAAGGTCAGGTACTGCAGAAAAGAATGGAAATACCAGTCTGCAGACACCGAGGTAACTGAGCTGTTTATTTTTTCAAAAGGTTTCCTGTAACAATAATAACAAAAAGCATTTCATATAAAACCCAGCAAATCTGAGGAAGTTAATAGGACTGACCAAGTCATCTTACTCTTTTTAAGTGATAAGCAAAGTTTAGATCTTAGCACATTTGTAATTTTCTATTTCATAATCACTGTTTCATTGAAATCTTAATACAGCATTAAGAGCACTGCATGCTCTTCACTTTCCTTTCCATGCTACTATATCTCTCATTCCCAGAGCGTTACACTGGGAAGTTACACAAAACAGAAGCAGAGACAAATAAGAGAAGGCAATTATAACTAATCTCTTGCATTCACAAAGCTTGTTCTTTCTCCAAAACCTCATGTCTTGAGGGGAGAAATATTACCTTATTAACTAGGTAAAGGAGAAAAGGTCAGACGATGATTTTAAGGGCAGAGCACCTCTCCTGTGAAGAAAGGTTGACAGAAAGGAGTTGTTCAGTCTGGAGAAAAGAAGGCTTCAGGGAGACCTTAGATCACCTTCTAGTACCTAAAGAGGTTACAAGAGAGCTGGAGAGGAACTTTTTACAGGGGCATGTAGGGTTTTCTACAATGAGGGTGGCAAAATACTAGAACAGGTTGCCCAGAGAATTGGTGGATGTCCCAGCCTTGGAAAACATCTAAGGTCAGGTTGGATGGAGCTCCAAGCAACCTCATCTAGTTGAACGTGTCTGTGATCACTGCAGAGGAGTTGAACCACATGACATTTAAAGGTCCATTTCAATCCAAACCATTTTATGATTCATTGCTGCCAGTACAAAATTAGAAGTGCTACAGAAACAGCCATAAGGCCTACCTGGAGCAAGGTGGCAGAGGGTGGAGAGGAATTCAGTGGTCACAAAGCTTAAGTCTAGTTAACATACAAACACTCCATGACTAAGGCTTGGCTTGTCCAGGACCATATTTGTGACTCATTCCCCTTCTTTCATCCTCAATCCCTTTATTTTCCAAAAGACATCATATGTGAGCAGAGGTAAGGTCCATATAACCCAGAGGGATGAGACTCAGAATCTCTTGCACTAATACCTGCTAGTGTGTGTACTGAGCAGTTGTACACGGTTGGTAAGCAGGGAAAAAACCTGCATGCAGAAAGGTTCCTCCGCATCCCCAAATCCAGGTTGCTCCCAAAGCTGGGTTCCTATGAAGAGTCCCCTACCAAATGAGAGACTATTGGCTAATAACAGTGGTCAACCAGCACCTTCTTGTCAAGGAAAAAAAGCGTTCCAAGGCACACAGGACTGCAAGATGTAGCAGCTGGTCAGCTCCTGCTAAACAAAATTTCTTTTGAACCATTACTAAACAGAAGGTCAAGATTTTAATTCTGGTTACCCAGATTAACATTTCTGTAACACTCCTTAAATAAACTAGGTTTAGTGCATCTAACTCAGCTCTTAGTATTCCAAAATGCCATTGAGTGCCAAAAACACCATAGCAGATGAAATACTCCCAAAGGCAAATTTCTCATTATCAAACAATGTACAGTCTCCTCAAAAATATTCCAATTAAAGAACACAATCCTTTTCCCAGTTAAACATTTCTCATCTTAACATATAATTACAAAAAACCAAAAAGTTTAATAGTCAATATGATACTAATGTTTACTTATGCAGACTGGACAGCAGTTAAACATGAGTTTTTTTCTTACAGTTTTGTTCTAAAAAGCTGTGCCTATAGTCAGGTTGTTACTGCAACTACTACATTAGAAGACTTTTACTTGTATGACAAACCCAAGCTTATGTAAGCCGCTATCAAGCTGGCAAAGAGAATCTCTACCTAAATCAAGTTTTATCTGAAACATTAAAAGTTGGCAAATTTTACATAGAGTTGCCCTTGTGGGACACTGCAGAGACCTTGCACAGAACTTACCATAAAACTAAGCTCAGTTATCCAGCCTAGAGCCTTTTAAGAGCTCCTTTCCCAGCCATTAGATCAGCATAACCAAACAGGCATTTCATAATACTTATCAGAAGTTCATCAGCAAGTACTGAGGTACAATTATCAGCTGTTTTTATTTTTATTTAAAGACAAGTCACACAAACTGTGCTGTGCGTGAGCACACCTCATTCCACTCAATCTCTTGCTGAATTCAAACTTTTAAGTGAACAACTTTATGAGCTAGTGCAGAATGCAATGAGTAGTTCCATACAAGTGCATGCCAGGACACAAGGTATCCCAGTTTGCATATTGTCACTTTTCTCATTCTACATTCCTCATACAGAGATCAGGAATACCGCCTGGTTGGAAAAAGCTTTTTCTTATTGTTTTCCAAACATATCAAAGCTCTAACAGTAGAGTCTCATGTTTACCTTTGGAGTCTACATGTCTTTAGTAAGATGGAGGACAGAATCATTTAAGCGTAGTTTATTAAATGCAAACAGTTCTATTTCAATTGCCACAACTGGTAATAATAGCTCAGTGTTTAGCAAAAATTTCAGCTATTTCAAAATCCGAATTTCAGCGGTAAGGGCAAGGTATTTCCTCACAGTTAAGGGTTTAATGTTTATTACAAAAAATTCTGGAAAAAAAGTGTTAACTTAAAACTATTCTTGCAATAGTAAAAATACCCCACAAAAACACAACCACCCACCACAAACAAAACAAAAACCCCCAAAACAAACCCAAAACTTTGTAAGACCACTCACCCGCAACACTGGTAATGGTAACAGGAACTCCTTGAACTTGAACACCTGCAGCACTCAAGTTGGCAACACTTACTGTTTGAAGATTAGGTACTGAAGCAAGCTGTGCAGCGTTCAGAGTGATGGGAGTACCAGCAACAGCCACCGGAGCAATCTGGGCAATGGTTGTGCCACCACTTGAAGACACAGGGGTAATGGTTAGTTGTTGGGGTAACCCAGCATTTTGAACTTGAAGATTTGAAAGGCTTTGCAGATTCTGAACCTGCACAGTTTGCCAACTGATCTGTCCTGATGGCGTTAAAGTTGGAGCCCTGATGAGCACCTGAGTTGGGCTCACTGCCTGCAACTGAACGTTCTGCAAAGGCTGCTGTTGGATGGTCTGTATAGTCTGCCCTGACTGGAGCTGAAATGACTGTGGAGGAATGGCCTGAATAATCTGCTGTTGAGGCTGCTGGATCTGTATCTGCTGCAGAATAGGCTGACCGACGATTTGGACCTGCTGAAGGGAACCTGACTGATCCTGCACGCTCTGCAGTCCATTGGACTGAAGCTGACTGGAGCTCTGGGCTTCGGAGTCTGTAGCAGTTGTTTGAGGTTCTTCAGTTGCCTGCTCTGAGCTGCTGCCTGCTGTGCTTGTGTATTGGCCTGTTTCTGCAGAGCTTACCAGCGTGTCACTGCTAGTCAGAGATGTCGAGGCAGTGGTCGTAGCGGTGGAAGATGAGGAAGGAGACTCTGGCATGGTAGTACCAGAGGCAGAAGTGACAGGTGTAGACGCTAGCTGATTTCCATTGGAAACTCCGCTCTCAGTAGACTGGCCAACTTGCCCTGAACTTCCTCCAGCGGCAATATTGTTAATCACAGGCAACGCCAGGGTTACTCCACCAATGTTTATAGGTAAGGTTGTTACAACTTGCGCCTGAGTACCAGGAATAGTTTGCAGTTGCAGTGGTATGGAAACACCAGGCCTAATTTGGACTGGAACTGTCTGATTTGCTAGGTTTTGAGCAATAACATTCCCCGAAGCTGTCCTGTTTGCAGTTGTGAGGATAGCTTGATTATTCCCTGCAGGAATAAGCTGAATTTGACCCTGTATGTCTTGTAGACCAGTAGCATTAGATGGATTGATTTGACCTTCTGTTGCCTGAATCTGTGGGATCACTTGGTATTGGACACTACCGCTTGGGTTTTGTACTTGAATGACTTGGAATTGTCCAGGGGTTGTTGAAGAAGAATTGCCTGATTTAGTTTTTGAAGGAGATGCGCTTCCATTGTTACTGTTGGAGGGACTTGCTGCACTTGAGGCAACAGAAGATCCTTGTTGAGTAACATTATTTTCTTTTGAAGCAGAAGGCGCAGCAGCAACAAGCTGCCAAGCGTTTCCAGCAAGCTGAGTTGTTACCAATTCCAACTGCTGTGGCTGATTCTGAAGCTGCACCAAACCTTGATTTGGGTCTATAATAATCTGCTGCTGTCCAGTTCCTTGATTCTCACCAGGAGTTCCTATTTTGCTGCAAGTGGCTGCTAGCAAAGCAAGAGGTGAAGGCTGAGAATCCTGTCCATAAAGAGAGAAAACAGAATAGATTCAGAAGAGCTTGAGGTATGAACCACCAGAAGAAGTGAGCATTAAGGTTTGCACAGGAAGAAAAAAAAAAAAGTGCTTCTGCATGGAGACCAACCATATAGCTCTGAACAAGGAAGTATGAATTGCTGTAAGTAATATTTAAACATAGTCCTTAAAAGTCCATAATTATCAATGAATATTGACAGCCAGGACCTCAACTTCATCCTCAATTCAGTCTTTTTCCCCCTCTACAATAGATAAAAAATTAAAAAATGTTTCTATTACATATAAAGCAGCTGATCACTGCAAAATGCAATCAAATAAACATGTCCAGGCAGTAAAAACATTGCACCCAACCAACTGCGCTTCATCCAACCCAGAGAAAGATGCTCTGAGCAGGAAATGCTTTTAGCTGAACATTTCATTTTAAATGCTAATAGTTTGGGCACTTCCCTCTTCGGGTGTGTGTTCTTTACCTGTGAGCCTCCAGTTTTCCCTTTTTTATTATTATTGTTGTTATTCTCTGCCTCGGGAGATTTCTCTCCCTCTGTGGACATAGTTTCCTCCTTCTTTTGATCTGCAAAAATATCAAGTGTAACAGGTTAATTATTCACCTTCATTTATACCATAACAAAAGCTACGAGCACATCCTTTTCGGTTTCCAGCTCGTCGCCTTTGCTTCTTCATAAAAACAACAGTACCAATCATTATTACAAAAGAACGAGTCCTAAGAAACGTGGTTTGAAACCCAACCCATGGGGGCTGGAGAGTTAACACCCAAAAAGGGGAGGTTTGGTTTCCTCTCCCAGAGACAGCAGGAAAAAACCACCCACAACCCTCCTCCTCCTCCTGCCCCCTACAGCATCG